>JASCZI010211831.1:20727-34072 GCA_036250425.1 Stylosanthes scabra | reverse complement strand
GATTTGATCGGTCCATTAATTTTGTTTTGCTAACTGGAAGTTCAACTTAATGATTTAGGGAACCTTTGATTGGCTGCTATGACTGGCTGATGCAAATACTTATAGTCTCTTTTTAACTGTCTCACATATTATTCCGTTTTCTAGATTATATTGAGAAAGTTTATTTTTTCATTGTCATGCATTTCTTATTGGAATTACACTCCATATCAAGATCTAGGTACCGACTGAGAGTCTTTCAATATTGCATCTCATTTGAAATTGGTTGGGTTGGAATTCATGAGTATAGAGTAGCAACTGTTGTGTAGCTTTTAGTCCATCAAAAAGTTGTGTATGATTTTATCTTATTTTTCTTCTTATTAACAGATTATGATTTATATTTTGAAATTTTGATTAGGCATTATAGTGCCTTCATTATAAAGACATACACTTTTAGTAGATTTAGCTTACTATTGTTTCAGATGAACAACTGTTTAAGGTCTAAGGATGAGATATTCATGTATATGATGCTTAGAGTTTTAATGTACTCTTCCTAATACATTTACGTTACCTCTTTCGTTTCAGTGTTGGTTAAAAATACATAAGGATGTATTAAACCCTGAACGACGAGACTCAGGCGATAAAGTAATGTGGGCTTCTGGTTTAGCCTTTGATAAGGGAGAGGTAAGATTCATATATTGATGTGATTAGTTGGTAGTTAGTACTATATATTCATCATATTTTTATGGTTTCAAAAATTATATAAGAAGAAATTTAATAGACAAAGTGAAAATGACTACAAAGCCAAGGCAGGATAAGGAACCCTCTTAGCATAAGTACTCTGCCTACTGGAGCTAGTGTTCATTTATTATTAATTTTTTTTGCAAATTATGATTACAAAAAGTTGGATCCATTATGATTTTCTCAGCTTATTCTTGTGTGATTAATCTATTATGTTTTTTGCTTCCCCCCCCCCCCCCTTCAATTTTTTAATCTATTCTGGTTTGTCAAGCAAGATTGGAAGCTGGGACTAGAAGGGGCTTTAAACTCCTGACCTCCCAAAAGTTCATGTCTATTCTTAGTAATGAATTCACCATTCTTTTTCTAAGTAAAAAGGTGAAGCTTCATTGTTTTGGATTAGGTGTTTATGCCTTGTTATTACTTAATGCAATTTCATGGTAGCAAAATGCACTCCTCTACTGTGTTCTTTTTAACTTGGATTTAGACAATATGCACTCCTCTACCATCTATGCCATCTCATTTGTAGCTGTTGTGGTGGAAAGGGGTGGTGGTCGCTGCTTCAAGATTCCTCAATTGATTCTGCCAAATATGTTTTGATCTTTTACTTATTACTTATTATTACTTGGTATCAGTTGTGGCTTGAACTAGTAATGTTTGCTCCATTTTGTTATTGTTGCTTATTGAGATTTTATATGGTTTAGGTTGTATTTGCTTGGTATCAGTTTAATAGGCATAAAGTGTTGGTGGTGGTGGGTCTATAAATGGAAGGCAACAGGGTGAGTTTCAATTTATTCATTCATCTTCACATTAATCCCCCCTCTCTATTTTTGCGTTTACTCTGTTTTCTGTTCTCTCATAGGTATTCAATCTCTTTCTTTTCTTCCTTTAACATGTCTTTACTCTCTTCTCTTGTTGCTCTGTTAACACTTATCCACCACCTTGCCAACCATGTAGACATGTGCATTTTGATGGCTAGATGAGCCTTCAATTCTCTTTCTCTTTGATCCTCAACCTCAAGCTAGCTAACTAGCTAGTAACTAGTGATACACTAGCTCTGCTTGAGCAAAGACCTTCTTTGTTGGCTTCTCATCACTATTAATTAAATAAATACTTATAATCATTTTGAAAGGATATAATCTGTAATTAATGAATGAATGAATTAAAAGGGAAAAGGAAAAGGAAAAGTGTGCGTTGTGAGTTGTGGTGCAGTAGAACTAAATTGTTGATATTGTTGATCAGGTGGGGATGGCAAGCGAGCGTTTGACCCGCGTTCACAGTCTGAGGGAGAGGCTTGATGAAACCCTGACAGCAAACAGGAATGAGATTCTGGCACTTCTGTCTCGGATCGAAGCCAAGGGGAAGGGGATATCACAACTCCAGTTCTTTTAAATTTAGTTTTTTTTTTTTTTATAATGTTTGAAAGTTTGGGATAAAATTTTAATTTCTATTTATAATTTTTTTTTAATTATGCCAATGTTACCGAGGGAATTACCGGCGGATTTTTTCCCGGTAATATTTTAGGCATTTATTTTTTTAAAAAAAATTTGAACGTTACCGGCGGAATTACCGTCGGAATTACAGGCGGATTTTTTCCGCCGGTAATTCCCCCGGTAACACTGAAATCAAATTGGCCACCAAAATCATGTTACTGGCGGAAAATTCCGCCGGTAATTAACGGCGGAATTTAAAAATCCGCCGGTAACTATTTACCGGCGAGGTTTTTACCGGCGGAAAAAATCCGCCGGTAAATCCGCCGGTAACGTTGAAAGTGGCGAAAATCCTGAAAAAATCCGCCGGTAAATCCGCCGGTAACGGGCGCATTTCTTGTAGTGATAGGATAGGATTGAATTGTGTTATTGGATAAATGATAAAGTTATAGTTGATGATTTGGTTGAAGGTTGAATGAATTGAATGATGAAAGCAATAAATTGAGGTGTGAAAATGATGAAGTGGAGTTGTATGGTGTATATTGATTATGCTTAAACTTGGTTGAATATAAAGAAGTGATTTGGAATGGTTTGAGAGGTGTTGAGTATATGGGAAATTGATTTGAGTTACAAGTTCTTTGAAAATGTGACTATGCAGATTTTTTTGCAAAAATGAAATTTTGACCAACTTTGGCGGGCCGTAACTTGGTCATCGGAGTTGCAAAACATGTGAAACTTGTTTTAGGTTAAAGATGGTTGAAAAGCTTTTCAATGGTTCAAGAATGTGCACAATGTTGCCCAATGGCGAAATCTGCTAAAGTTGTGCACACAATGTTGTCAAGTGACGAAATATCCTAAAGTTGTGCACACAACTTCCGATGTTGTGCACACAACATTGTTTAGTGGCAAAATTTTCTAAGGTTGCACACACAACTTTCACAGTTGTGCACGCAACTCTGCCTAAAATGTTTTTCTTCACTTTTCTTCAAATATTCTTCATCTTAAAAACATCTCTAACCCTCTCAAGCTATTCTAAACTTTCTTTTACCATTTCTTTAACCTTTTAAACCCTTGTAACTTCCCTATAATGAGTCTAGAACCAATGCATAAAGGGTTGAAGGCATTGAGGGAGAGACTTATGATGATTGAATAGCACTTGTGAGTACTTGTGAATGTGATACTGAATTAAGATTGCAATTATTAGTTGATATGAAATGAATGATGGCGATATGATGCAAGGGTTGTGGTTCACCCCATTTGCTTCGAGATAATATTGAGACCTTGTTGACCATCCGTCGCAAGATGTAGTTGTATACTTAAACCTTTCCAGATTAATTCCCCCTTGAAATGAGAATTATTGAAAAGAGATACTTTTTGGGAATGTGCGCACCGAGGGAAGGTCCAGGGTTAGCTACCGGACCAGTCGGGTTTGGCCAAATAGCCGAATAGATGAGCTCATTGACCATAGGGCAAGCATGCATCATTTGCATTTGAATGATTTGTTTAGGTTTGCTACGTGTCTTGGTTGCTTAATTGTACATTGCTATGTAATTTTCTTGCTACTTATTTTATTTGCATATACTTGTGCTTTACTTATTTGAATTGCTTGCGTGTGATCAACTCAGACATCCCTCATGCTGGTGTTGGATGACGCTGAGGGCTAGTCCTTGTGCGGAGATTGGAGAAGTGTACATGGTTGAGAACTTGTGATTATATTAGAAATCCCTTAAGCTAGTTGCCTAATTGCGGTTTAGTAAAGACTCTAAATTTGACCAATGTATTAGGAATAATCCTTAGAGAGTTCATGTTACCTTATTGTATCTATTCGACATTTTTACCTTATATATTCTTTGTTTTTTCAGATGCAAGTCCTGATGCTCCATAGCGAACAGAGGTTATGTTTTGAAAGTAAGTGAAGAAGACGTTTTAGATTTTGTTTTTCTTTAGTTCTCCCCTTATTTTGGAAAACATTGAGGATGTATATAACTACTTTTGAAACTTGCCTTAGAGGCTTTAATATATAATTTTGGGAGAGATAGGGATTATTAGCAACTATTTTAAATGTTGTAACCCTAGCTGGCCTAAACTTCGCAGGCCGTGACTAGTGGCTATTATATATATTTATGTATCTGTCTCAATTCTATATCTCCTTTAAGTTTTTATTTACCTCGCTTTTTCGAACATGCTTATGTCGATAAGTGTGTGTTACGCGCTTTTGAATTTTGTTCTTAATCATTTTCAGGCTTTTTTATTAATACTTCTTTCTAATTATATATGTATTATATTTTCGCCTTGTGTCGTACCACCTTATTATCCTTGAATTATGACTATAGTATAAGGATATGGATGGTAGGGTGTTACAAAGCCAATAAGTAAAATTAAATTTAGCTCATTTTCTCATAATTGCTATGAAATTTTCTATATAGCCCTGACTCCTCAAAACGCAAAATGACTAATTAACCTTCTATTTTAATAAAAAAACTCATTTTACTCTTAATTAGTTAAATTTAATCTTACATTAATATAATACATACTAACAAAATGTTATTCTAGTTATTTAATACTTTAAGAGCAACAATTAAATACATTCACCAAACATTATATAAATGGCTCTTGCTTATTGAGAACCAATGTTAGCTATTTTTCCAAACGATCATATGATGGCTCTTTGAGAGCAGATGCTTATCGCCAAATGTCTCTTTTAGTAAGATGACAGCCAGATCACGAAGCTTATCCGTGAGAGGTTTTTTATTTGCATTCACTTCTTTTGAAAAGAGCCACTAAATCAAGTTCCCCCACCAGAGCCCGCTTACAGCATGCATGACGCATAGTTACTACCTTTGCCTTAGCGTACAACGACTTATATAAAAAGCATGAACCACCTCGAACTCACTCGATCGATGGTTCATAGTTCTACGTAATTAGTAGGAGCAAGCTGCTACTCCAATTTAAGATTTTTAGCCAAAGAGCTCTACAGTTTTTTGAGAGCTACGACATTACCTAATCGAGCATTAGATACATTCCTCAAGCCCAAAAAGTATATCATGCCAGGGAAGGATTCTCTTTTCTTTCCATCCAAATGCTTATTTCCTATTTAAATAGATAAGTTTTCGTTTTTAAATAAATGTATATTAAAAAAATAGCCATAATTAGGTAGCCATAACTTTTTATTTTAATTTTTATTTTAATTTATTAGTTATTGATATAATCAAAGGATATTGATGCATGAGCATCATTATTGATAAATTTTTCTGATTCATGTTGTATTCTTCATATAATTAACTTAAAATCATGTAAAATTGGCAAAAATAAGATAATATGTTAATACATGTTTAATTATGAGAAAACATTGATACTTTGAGTATTTTATTATTAATTTATAGGAAAAATGGATAAAAGAAGCTTGAGAAGTAAGAAACGGAGTTTTGGAGCATTTCTGACTCAAGGCCCCACGCCTAGGCGTGGAACTCAATGCCTAGGCGTCCAAGTTAGAAGCTGAAGCCAAACAACCTACGCCTAGGCATGGAAGCCAACGCCTAGGCGTGGCCAAGCAAGGACAAAGCCTCCAGGATCACTCAAAGCCAACACCTAGGCGTGGCCAAACACATCCCAAGCTCAAATTCTAGGCGCCACACCAACGCCTAGGCATCCCTTGATCATCAAGACCCAAGCCTAGGCGCCAGAGCCAAAGTCTAGGCTTGGGAGATTCTATTTACAAGCATTCTAGCCAAGTTTAGGAACAGAGACCCACACCTAGGCATGGAAGCCAAAGTCTAGGCGTGGGAGCACTCTGTTTTTGGGCAGAATTGGAATTTCATTTCCAATGCATTTGTATTTCATTTGTCCCTTATGTAAACTTATATATAGATCGAAAACTTCATACTTAGACATGACTTGATCATATTTTTCATTCATAGAGTTTAGGAGAGAATTCATTCTTAGTTTCTCTCTAGTTTTAGTTCTAGTTTTCTTTGAAATTTTTCATTAAGTCTTGTAACTTTCAATTTCAATTTAGTAAAGAGGCAATTCAGTTCTACCTTTTTTTCTTTGAATATTCTATCTTTTCTATACTTTCTTTGAAGTCCTTTGAATGTTCATCCATTCAAGAACAACCTTCATACATTTCTTGAAGTCATTCATCATCATGAGTGGCTAAACTCACTTGAAGATTAAGGAGGAGGAGCTCTATTCTATCAAGCCAATGGATAAATCCAATAATATATTCAAATCTGCAAGTTTCTACCATTATTCAAAGCATTCTTCTTGTTCATCAATCCAAGGATCAAGATAACCGAGAGGTATAATTGGTTCTTACTTTTGGTTTAGTATAACTAGTCATGAGATTAAACATATTATTTGATGGTTTATGCATTGTCTTTGTTGATGTTTGATTGAATAAGTGACATGAAATTTGGTCTTGCATTGATCTTGATAGCATAAACTAGTTCAAGAATGATCTTTCATGTGTGTTCTTTGCATTAGAGATGATGTTTTAAATGTATGTGTCATTATATGAATCTGAATTTTTATAACATAGATGATTAATTTGCATCTTGTTTGATTCTTTATCATGTTTGTTTAAAGATTCGGTTGTTGACGAATAATCGATCTTTCTTGTTTTGAATTGTTGAGTTCGAGAGAATAGGCATTCGAACGTTTTCAAGAATCATCCCATGTTTCTTTATGTGACCTAGAGATAGGCATATAATTTGATGTGTATTAGAATCTTTGATGATTATATGAGGTTTGCATGTGATTGAATATGTGACATATTAATTCTTTCAATGAATCTTGTTGATTGTTAGAGGTTTAAATCATGATATGTGCATTATCTTTTTGCTTGTTTGATTAGTCAAGAGATTGATGATTAGATAGGTTAATGAGAAACTAGATTGCTAAGAGATTAGGATTTAGTTATATTAGGATTCATGGTGAATTGTTGTAGATATGACTTGCAGAAAAATAGTTGTTGATATTGGATTATGAAGTTGTATTTACGAATATCTCCTATCCCTTAATCTTGTTTCCATATTTTATTGAATCTTTCTTAATCTTTAGTTGCATTTGCATAATTGTAGTTGTTACTTGTTTAAAGATTTATGTTCTTTGATGTTTTTGTTAACTTCTTGCATGTTTTGCATGTTTCTTTAGTATAGTGTGCATTAATTCTTTGTTAATAACTTTGATTTACTTAAAGAATTGTCTAGAAAGTATTGCTTGATGCACTTTTCCTCGTGGGAACGATATCTCACTCTTTAATGGTATTACTTGATCCGATTTACTTGTCGAAATGTTGAGAGATCTTGCTTAGTGAAGAGATTTCCGTACATCACATATATAATATTAGATACTATAAATATATACTTACAGATGCTATATACATGAAATTGTAAATATTATATTGAAAAGGAAAATTTTAAATTTTGACCGTTAGCATTACTCTTTAAAGGTATCAGTCCTAGACTATGGAGTTGCGAGAAAAAGTAGAAAAACAGCGAGAGAATTGAGAGGGAAAATAGAAAAGCTTGTATTGAATGGATCACAACCCAACTAACTGAGTTTATTACAAGGCTATTTATTGACAACAACTTAGGAAGCTTCTAGACCTTAACAGAATGCTTAGTCAGCAATTAAGGCTAACTAACTTGCTTAACTCTAACTGACTTGCTTAACTAACTGAACCTACTGAACCTTCTAGAGTTTCTTCAACACACTTGCTTTCTTCACTTGCTAAACCTTGACCTATACCGTGACTCTTAAACAATTAAATAATATTGGTAAGAGGATCTAAGCATAAAGACAAAAAGGTGAGGGAAGAAAAAAAAGTGCCCAAAAGCAGGAGGTATAAGTCTATTTTCATGTCTGATAGGGTGGGAGGAGATCGAAGTTAATCCTCTTGGTAGTGCTTAGGCCCTTTGGTGTTGCTTTGGATTGTCTGCCTCTTGTTGGGTTGATTTTCAGATGTTTTCTTGAGGTTTCTCTTTATTTTATTATACTTTTTTTTCGATAAATGTTAACTCACTAAGTCCAAATTATGTATTGTTTTGTGTTTGTATTGAGTCGAGGTGTGTTGTGTTTGGAGTCGATTTTTAGGAGTGGTTGTTTTGTGGTGTATTTTGATTTTGTTTGGTATTGTTGAAAATTACTCTTTTTCTCACTAATTAGTGGTCGAGAGCTTTGCTTAAGGATCGAAAAGAAAATTAAATAATATTGTCTAATTTTTAATAGTCTTTGTTTGGGTACTTTTGACTCCTTTTGACTCCAATCGATCCAAGGTATAACGGCAAATTTTTGTTAATATGGGAAAAGGTGGCGTGATTTATTGAAATATGGGAGTTGGAATGTGAATTAACTGAATATGGGGTCGTCATTGACGAATTCATGCCAAAAAAAAATTTGTTTTCCTGGCAAACAAATTGTTTTCCATTTTCATTTAAATAGGTTCCGTAGACTTCCTTAGTTACTACTTGCAATTCTTGCCATAAACAATTAAAATGATTTGATAAAATATGAATAAAATATAGTAGCTAAATTAAATGATCTTTTATTAATAAATAAAAATAAATAATATATTTTATAATAGAATTAATCCCTGTGTATCATTGTATATTTTTATATACTCCAAAAAATTCACGTGTTTAGGAATGACAATTTAACCTGATCCGTCTCGTCCCGACCTGCCCCATCCTGAATGGGACAGGTTTCTTGGACGGTTGCGAGGGTATGGGGTGGATAACTGATCACCCCGCCCCACCCCATATACATAATTCAGTTTGATTTTTAGATATTTAATAATATTTAGATGGTTATTTTGGTAATTTTAGTTTAGAAAAATCTTATATCTAATTTTTTTTTTGTTTAAAACTATTTTATTCTTGTTGTATTGTAAATAATTATATATCATTTATATTTAATTATATTTTTGAATAATTTTATTATATAATGAATAATCTTATCGAGTAATTTTATATCATTTGTTTTCATCTCCTAAATTCACTGCGATTTTATCTCTAAATTGAAGGAAAATTTTATATTCCTTAATTCACCCCTCTCAAGGAATCTTCAAAAATCCTAAATCTCACAAATAAATATCATTAAACTAAATAAATCCATCCTATATCCTTAATCCCTAAGCCTCACGTGATATGTCCTTTCTATAATCTCATTCATTTCATCAATAAAAAGTAAATAACCTCGGGAAAAAAAAGGAGAAACGAAGTGTGGCTTGTATTGAACATGTAGGCATATCTCCTAGGTCCTAGCCATTATCTAAAAAGCACGCACAGCGTTGGATGAAATAATATCACAATGCTTGATACTTTTTTATTAAAAAAATATGCACACCGCGGATTCTCTATTGGTTCTTCATCCCCACCATCCATAGGTTATTGTTCTCTTTAGTTACTCGCAGTTAGATCCTTTTCTTAAAAAAATAAAAGAAATAGAACATGGAATTCGTTTGCAACGGATTCTTCACTGACAACTTCTAAATAATGCGTATGTCCATCTAAATCTCAGCCATCTATTTTGCGTTTTTGTTCCATCCTAGCCATTCCTAATATTTTATCTTTTTCTAAAAGAATGGAAAAATGACAATTCGTCGCAATTCAATTGCTAACACTTTACGTGACGAATTGTGTTAAATATTGTCTCATTATATGATAAAACACCAAGTTGAAAACCATATAGAAAATAAAAAACCTATTGGGAACGGTATATAAAGACAGAAATACAAAAAAATAGTATATTTATTTCATTTGGTAATAAACTGAATATCACAATCATTCAATCAATAACAATAGTTTTCAATCTTTGTTCTCTCTTCTGTTAAAGTCTTGCTTCTCTTTACATGGTATCAAAGCTAGATAAAGATCCATAGCAGATCTTGGTATTCTTTCTACCAATAATGTTTCTTCTTAAAAACCTTTTTTCTTTACACCAATTACTGATAAGCTAAATAGAAACAACTTCAAGACCTGGAGAAAATTGGCTCTTCGCACTACTGGAGCTAATTCACTCGATGATCATCTATTCAAGGAAAAAATTCCTCCACAATTCAATACAGATGCAGAAAAAGCCATTGGAGCTGAGGTCTCAATTGAGACAGTCAAGAAAGGAGGATTAACAGCAACAAATTATCTCCTCAAAATTCAGAAAGTGGTTGATTCCTTAATTAGCTTCACTCGGTGACATTTTAACCACTGATGAACATGGCGAAGCCATCACACAGGGTGTAACTGAATTAGTTAGCCTATTATTCCTATCAAAAGAGAATGATGTAGATGTTAACTCTCCAACTTAAAAACCACACTAAACATTACCGTCCTAAAAAGTTTGCAGCCATTTTTATTTTCCTCTGATAATTATCACAATTGGCACCTCTACTAACCCATGTATAATTAATTCTTCTTTTGTAAAACTCCATGGATGATTAAAAGTACTAGATTTATAAATAAGTAATAGAGATTAGGTAGTTAGTTGTTAGTTGCATGTAGATTTTAATATTAGGAGTGTGATATTAGAAGAAGTAGCATAAAATATTTTTTTTCTATTAAGCATTCTGCTATGTAGTTAGCTGAGTTGGCTGCCCTTTAATCTCTCAGCTAGTGTGTGTTAGTCTTTTGTTATTAAGCAATATAATCTTTCATTTGTAATCTATTGTTATCTGCAAATTCTCTTTCTCCTCTCATTCGTTCAAGTGTTCTATCAAGAATCATTTTCTTGTTCTTTTCTTTAGTTCTCTGTTATCTGCACCAGAAGAGTTCTTTTCTTTCTTGCTTTGTTTTCTTCTGCTGCAAGCTATCAATCTCTGGTTTCTTTATTAGCTTAGTTGGTTAACATTCTATTGTTAGAACTGATGTAAAGCACTATATATACGTATATATCATAACACTTTTTAACCAATACAGTTTGATGAATTCATATTGATGTTCAAGTGTGATGGGTTAGATTTTATGATTTTTTTGCTTCCTATGATTTTTAGCCTTTTACGCATCTCGTTCCGCATAAGATTCCTTTAAGAGTGCATTATAATTATTTTTTTTTTCATACAATAATATTTTGGCCCTTTTTATAAATTTTATTTAAATAAGTTTTTTTTCCCATAATAATGATATAACTTGTCTCTTTTATTAATTATTCTTTGTTGCTGTTAATTACTCTAAACCAAATATAACTTGGGGTCTAGGGAAAAAAAGAACACTAGATCGACACGATTTATTTTCTAGTTAGCTATTAATATTTAAAAGTAGGTGAATGCTACCCAACCCTCTCTAAAAGAGAGGGTAATTTACCCATGTGACGTGTTAAATTTTTATTAGTTAGTTTAAATGATCAAACTTTAACTATAGTTAATATTTTAACCACAAGAGAATAATTTTATAATTAACTTATTATTAAGGGATATTTATTTAATTTTTAAAAGAAAAAGAATAGGGAGCCAACATATTATGACCAATAGGAAGCCAACACATAGTTACGGATGATAACTCATATAAATTTATTTTAAATGATAACTTAATCTTGAATATATGAGTTATGGATGGCAACTCATATAAATTTTGGATGATAATTTAATTATTGACTCCCTAATGGCTCCCTAACATTGGTTCCGTAGCACCCCACCCTACCCACCCTCCCTTCCTCCTCTTCCCCCAGTGAACGAAAGTACTACTTGACATCAATAATGTGCAACTTGACGTCAATAATATGCAATCAATTCACCTATTCACATTTTTTCATTTTTATTGTCAAAGTTTATTTTGCATGAGAGTGAAAATTGTTTAAGGATACACATCACTGATGCAAAGAAGTGAAGAACGAAAAGTGGGAGGTTCCATGTGATCTTTTGTCGAGGGAACAACCACCTCCTTTAAAGCAAGCATTGTATTCTTAAACAAGAACTCAACTTCGGTATCAGAGTACTCTATCTCTGAGCTTGTTCTTATCTACACTTTTGACTTCTTTCGTATCGATATGGGATAAACAGGAAATGAAAATTCTCAATGGAAAGAGAGCAGCGTTGCTATTGTTAACTCCGCTGTTTCCGCCAACAACCGTTGTCGACACAAATGAATGAACCGGTGAGGACGCACTGAGGCTTGAGAACACACGACCTCGACTATTGCAAGGATGGCGGGCGGAGAAAATGAGAGAGACAAAGCCAGCAAGGACCTGGGGAGGTAAAGGAGTTTCGTTCATTAGGTTGGTCGAGGAAGAGGAGAGAGGGTGGGTTGGGTTATGGGCAATAGATTTCAAATTTAAAAAATTGAATAAAACCTATTAACAACCACAACATAATTACAAATTATCCCCTTATGATTAAAATATAAACTATAGTTAAATTTGGATACTTAAATTAACCAAGGAGAATTTGACACGTCACATAAGCTAAATTATCCTCTCTAAAAGAGAAGGTAGTATCTCTCTAAAAGAGGGGGTAGTAGACTATTAAATAACGAGCAATGCTAAATAACCAATAAATATTCAACCAACATCAGCCAACAACTTGAATTAGATATTCTATTTCTTTAGGTTTCGGATGTTCTGTTTCTAGATTTTGGATGTTCTGTTGCTAAAGTTAGTTGATAGTTATTTTAGATTTCGCATGTTCCATAACTTTCATTGTGGATATTCTATTAATAGGGAATATGGATATTCTATTTTTTTTTTTTTTTTTTTTTTGCTGATTTGTTAGTTTGAAAATTATTATTTACTTATACTTTCCCTTAAATAAAAATATTAAACTCATGACTAAAAACTATAAATTAAAGTGGCTGGTTATATATTTTTTTTTAGGGATTTGATATCCTATGCACTTAGGGCACAAGTTAAGAAGCATTTAATGTACTTATTCATTATAAATTCTTGTGTTATTTAATAACTATTTGGACTCACTCAATTAATATGATTCTTTTTTATTTGTTATGTCTAAATTATTCTTAAAATTTTTGTTACACTATTAAAATTTCCAACCAAAAAATTATAAGTACAATGTCATTTTTTACTCAAGCATACATATAAATTAAATTTCTCTTCAAAATTATCCTCTAAAATTACTAACACAAAATTAAAAAATACCATTTACAATATTTTTCTTTATCTATTCTCCATATTTTCTAATACAAAATTAAGTTACATTATTTATTCTTTTAGATAATATTAGGCTAACAAATGTAAATTCTAATAATATAAAAATAAAA
>JASCZI010211830.1:28517-39993 GCA_036250425.1 Stylosanthes scabra | reverse complement strand
TAGTTATATTAGGATTCATTTTGATTTGATAATAATTGCAGAAATTGAATGGTGAAATTTGGTTTATGAAATTAGTGATGAATATCTCCAATTCCTTGATCTTGCTTCTTACATTTGCATTTCCTTTCTTTCTTGATAATTGACTTGTTGATTAGTAATAATTTGTTAATAAAGATTGTGTTTCTTGATATGTTTTCTTGTTGTTGCATGATTCTTTATTGCTTCTTTATTTAGTTTTCACATTAATCTTTGATTGATACTTGGATCTACTTAAAGAAATTGATTAAGAATATTGTTTGATCCACCTTTCCTCGAGGGAACGATACACACTCACAAGTGGTATTATTTGATCCGGTTCACTTGCCGGATTATGACGAAAGAATTTGTCGCATCAACATGCTACCCCATTCTCCACTTACCTTCTTGAGCCCCTTTTTGGGGATTCTAAAGCATTTAGAGTTTTTGGGGGAATTTATATTCTCCCATGTTCTCTCTGTTAAATCATTTTAGTTCATAGGATTTCCGTTTTCTTGTAGCCACACTAGCCAAACATTTTATTGCTTTTATTGTCTGTTTATTTTACTAAATACTCTGTTGAATTCTAGTTTTAATCAATTTACTTTATCGTTATTCTATCCGTTTACTTTCTTGCAAAACCGCGTTTTTACATATTGTTATGCTGCCTGTTTATTTTCCTGCTTTTATAATTCCCGTTAGTAGCGAGTAGAGTCTCATAGTGTCTCGGCTATGGGGTGAAATGTGCAAATGACCAGAGCTGTGAGTCCCCAATGGATCAGAGGGGAAGGAATGGGTTGAGCC
The DNA here is from genome assembly GCA_036250425.1 of Stylosanthes scabra. Lineage (NCBI taxonomy): Eukaryota > Viridiplantae > Streptophyta > Magnoliopsida > Fabales > Fabaceae > Stylosanthes > Stylosanthes scabra. The sequence goes on along the minus strand of JASCZI010211830.1, from coordinate 39,174 downwards.
CGTAATGCTATCCGCAGACACCCCTGCTAGCATAGTGGCAGTTCCTTACAGTACGTGGTTCACCACGGTGATAACAAGCAAAATTGCTTGGGGACCTGGTGACAACAGGTTTGACCCGGTGACAGCGGGGACCCTTTAGAGTTTGTCAGCCCTGGATTATTAGATCATAGACTCCATAGCCAGCTTAGATAAGCGCAAGAGGTCCTGGTGACAGCAGGATTGTACCGGTGACAGCGGGTACTCTTGAGAGTCGTGGGCTGAGTCGTTAACTCCAATGCAACACCTGCACCTTTGTGAGTTGAACTCGGTATTGTGGGTTCGTTGCCTCACAGCTAGTTAGTCAATGATGTGCAGAGGTTCCTCCTAGGGGTTGTATAATCGATCCGGAACATAGCAGCAATGATAGCGATGCACAATATTTTAACTCACGGCCGGGATACTCTTTTATTATCATTGTTATTCAACTGCTTAAACCTGCTTTCAATTGCTTTCAAACTGCGAACTGCTTTCAAACAAACTCAACTGCAACCAACCCCAATCAAAAATAAACTTTTCCTTTCGCTTCCTGAGCAGAACGACCCGAGTCCCATACTTAGTATTTTGGTTGCACCCCTGTGACATCCTTTTTAAAACGTCTCGATGCAGCCCGTGAGGGAAGGGGTGCTTTCAACTATAACGATGAAAGCATCCCCATCCGAGCGGGCGTGTCACTCGTTATGTTGTCTTTTGGGAACATCACATGTTCTCTAGTTTCTCCACTTTTGAGTCAATCCCTTCTACTCCTTCACCGTTTTTCACTAATCCCGATGTTGATATTTTTCCCAGTGATGATACTACAAGTTCTATCTCACATCCACCTCTCGAGCCTTCTACTCTTCCGCCTTCTCCATCTCCCGATGATTCCAGACCAGACGATGCTCTTACTCCTGCTGTCATTCCTCCCTCCTCCACACGTTCTACTAGAGTAAGAAATCCACCTCCTCATCTTCTTGATTATCATTGTTTTTCTACAATTCTTAATCACCATGAACCTAAGTCTTTCAGAGAAGCCTCCACCAATCCAAATTGGCAGCAAGCAATGCAGGAAGAAATCCAGGCGCTTGACAAAGCACACACTTGGGACTTGGTTGATCCCCCTCCTGATCAAGAAGTTGTAGGTAGTAGATGGGTATACAAGATCAAGACTCACTCTGATGGTTCTATTGATCGTTATAAGGCACGAATGGTTGCTCAAGGTTGCACGCAGGAATATGGTATTGATTATGAAGAGACTTTTGCTCATGTTGCTCGTCTTACTTCTGTTAGAGCTCTCCTTCCCATTGCTACAGTGAAAAAATGGTCTCTCAGTCAGATGGATGTGAAGAATGATTTCCTTAATGGCGATTTAAAGAAGAAAGTCTATATGAAACCGCCCCCGGGATATCCTTGTCCTTCTAGCAAAGTTTGTCCCATTCGTAAGGCACTTTATGGTCTTAAGCAAGCTCCTCGTGAATGGTTTGAGAAGTTCAGCATCACTATATGCAATCTTGGTTTCACTTGCAGCCTTCATGAGAATGCTCTCTTTATTCGTAAAAGTGAACGTGAAATTGTTCTTCTACTTTTGTATGTTGATGACATGATCATTACTGGAGATGATGTTGATGGTATATCTGATCTTAAAGCATCCATTCACCGTACTTTTGAGATGAAAGATCTTGGTTCTCTCAGTTATTTTCTTGGGCTTGAAGTCATATCTTCAGATGATTGGATCTATCTCTCTCAAGCTAAGTATACTTCAGGTCTTCTTGATCGAGCTGGCATTACAAATGCTCGTACTGAGTTTACACCTCTTGAACCTAATGTTCGGTTTACTCCAATGGATGGCACTGTTTTGGATAATCCTACTCTTTATTGGCAGTTAGTTGGAGGTCTTATTTATTTGACTGTCACACGACCGAACATAACCTATCCCGTTCATGTTCTCAGCCAGTTCTTGTCGGCTCCTCGCACTACTCACTATGCAGCAGTTCTTCGTGTTCTTCGCTACATCAAAGGCACTTTGTTCCATGGTCTTCATTTTTCTGCTCACTCATTTTTACTCCTGCAAGCTTACTCTGATGCTGATTGAGCTGGAGATCCCACTGATCGTCGTTCTACTACTGATTATTGTTTATTTCTTGGTGACTCTCTCATCTCCTGGCGAGCAAAGAAGCAAACATTCAGTGCGTGATCGAGTACTAAGGCTGAATACCGTGCTCTTGCTAACACCACTGTCGAGGTTGTTTCCATTCGTTGGCTTCTTGAAGACTTAGGTGCTCCTCAGTCTTCCCCAACTGATATTTTTTGTGACAACCGCAGTGCTATTCAAATTGCCCATAATGATGTTTTTCATGAATGCATCAAACATATTGAGATTGATTGTCACTTTGTCCGGCAACGTCTCCTTATTGATGTTGTTCGTCTCATCGCTGTTGGGACTTTGGATCAGACTGCTGATATCTTCACAAAGGCTCATCATCCTACTCGATTTCAGGCTCTGGTATCCAAACTCAAGATGGTATCCTTAGCTCTCACTTGAGTTTGAGGGGGATTTTAGAGTATAATTAGGAATTAGAATCAAACAGCATCAGTTAGTATATTATGTATTTATGTTAGAGTATATTTAGGAGCAAATTAGGATCAGTTAGCATCATTTGTGATATTACGTTTTTATTATTTTAATTCCTTTAGCACCTATAAATACCTCTTTGTACATTGTATATTCATCATTCAGAGAATACACATTACATTCATTTTAGATTACTCTCTCTTGTTTCTAACATAAGATATAGCGAAACAAAAAAAAAGGAACACGGGTGTTTAATGTTTTGTTTTTTGTCTTAAATTCAAATTCGAGACTTCTTATGACGGGGAATGTTTTTTTTTTGGGTGTCCAGGGGTGTTTAATTTAGTTACTAGTAATGATAACTTTTTTTTACCAAAGATATGTTGGGGGAGAGGCTCAAATCCAAGACCTCTACTAGGGGAAGAGGGACAAATGTCATTTAAGTTACAGCTTATTGGCTAGTATTAATGATAATTGATAGGTGACGTAACTATAATTAAAAATTATTATATTTAACTTAACATCTATAATTTTATGTAAATAGCATACATGATTATGTATTTATAATGAGTAATGCTAGGTAACCAATATAATTTTAACCAATATTAGCCAATAAAAAATAATCATCTAAAATTGAAAAATAGATCATCCAAAATTAATAAATAGAACATCTAAATAAATAAAAGTGATCATCCTCCTCTTCATGTTTAACAAACAAAATGCTTCACCTGAAGCTTTTTTATGCTTAGTTGAGTTCCTTCATTCTTCATAATTAGCTTCTCTTAGCTTAATGTGGTTATTTAGAGATTAATTTTGTAGTTTCTCCTTAAGCTTACGGTGAATGGAAGCTTTTACTGTAACTATGACTTCTCCTAAATTCTTAAAGAACTTTTGGATATTGAGTTACGTGCTCATGATGAAGTCTGCGGATGACAACGAGGTTCTTTGTTTGGGGGAGGGAAGGTGGTGGTGGTTGGTTATTGATGAGAAGGAAGAATAAAAATGGGAAATGATGATAGAGGTTAGGACAGAGAGGGATGGAAGGGAGAGAAAAATAAGAGTGTTAGGAAGTGTTGGCTATTATATTATTGGTTAGATAGAGTTTCTCATATATAATATCTAATATTATACATATAATTTAATAGCTATCAAATTATGGCTACTAAATTTTTTCTTTGGTTATATTTATAGCGATGTATTTATTGTTCTATATTTTAGGCAGACCAATAATTATACAAATTTTGTCAGAGTTATGCTAGGTGTACATCAAAATCGCCACTAAAATCAGCTATTGTGTATAATACACGTTGAAATACAAAATACACACAAAATATATGTATAATTTAACTCATTTTTAATGTGTATTTTATATTTCAATGTGTATTATATACCGGTGACTAATTTTAGTAGCTAATTTTGATGTACAGGTAGAATTTTTTATTTTGAGATCATCACAAGACTTAAATAAATTAGTTCATTCTTATATATTTATTTATTCTTTAAATAGATTTATGTATATTTTTCGTTGGCATCTCTACATTTACCTTAGAACTGAAACATAAACATATATAAAAGTTCTTGATAGAGAAAGTTATTGAAACAATGACCGCAAAAAAACTATATATATGTGAAGGTAGATTATTTTATGTGCTCCTTTTTAAATTAAAAAAGAAAATAAATGGTAGAATTAGTAGGAAGTAAACACATTTTCTTCGGCTAATTGTCCAATAGTCATAAGTAGGGGTGAGAAAAAAAAATGGTTAAACTAAACTGGACTGAAACTGAACTAAAATTATTTGAAAAAAAATTAATTTTTCAAGTAAAATAATCAAACTGAAACTATAGTTTTTTCAAATAATGATTATACACAACCAAGTTTCTTACTCATACGCGCGTATTTTTTCCTCTTCTGTTACTACGTTTTTTTTTTCCTTCTCTTCAGCGAGTTAAGAAGTGGAGAAGAACGATGATGACGGTAGCGATGATGACGACCACGATGACAGCGATAACGACAGCAGCGGCGACTGCGAAGGCGACGATGATGACAGTGGCAAGAAGATTAATTAAGAGAAAAAAGGATGAGGAGAAGTAGCAATGACAAGAGGTGGAGAAGTAGCAGCAGTAAGAAGAAGAAGAAGAGGAAGAAGAGGATTACGAAAATGGTGGTGGTAGCAATGATGGCGACGGTGGCGGCAGCCGCGATGGCTGCGGTAGCGTAGTAGAAGGGATAAGGAGAAGGAGGAAGAGGAGGAGGAGGATGAGGAGGGGGAGGAGTTGTTGCTGAGAAATGGGGAGAGAAGTGCGCGTGTTTTGAATGGGGAGGAAAGCGCGTGTTTTCACACTTTTGGGTGAGAGTGGATTAAAAATACTTTGTTGAGCTTGGTTGATGAAATTACTTGGATGTGTAGCATTACTGTTTTTAAAAAACCAGTTTATTTAAAACCAGTTTTTTATAGTTCAGTTTGGTTTAAAACCAAAAAAACAGATTCTCAATTTAAATGATTTGTTACTATCATTATCAAAAAGTGGCTATTTTTTTCCTCCTTTAATGAAAAAATATAACTTGTCTAGTACTATAATTTAAATAATAGATTCAGTAAATAGATATCGTATTATTTTGAAAGAATGCCAATTAAAATATGTCATTTGGAGAACTCATTAAATGCATATTTAATGTTATTATTTTAATGTTATAGTATATGTTTGGATTGAGGTTTGTTAAACTGAATTTTGAATAAACTGTATTTTACATAACTAATTTTGGATAGAAGTGAGTTTGTGCAAACATAATTTTATGTTTGACAACCATATGCCAAAATTGAAAGATAATTATTATAAAGGATATGACATTAAATTATAATATTATCTTTTCAAATATGTTTATTTTTATCGATATATTTTTTACTTTATTTTCTTTCAGTATGCTATAATTTTTCACTATTATTATTATTATTTATGGTTATCTTCTTTTGTTTAATTTACTCCATCCAATAGGATCAATAAATCATATTATAAAAAAGATAACAATAATAAATATAATACACAAGAACAACAATTATAAAAATATACAATGTCTAATAAAAAAAATTTTCAATTCAATAAGCTAAAATTTAAATATTCAGCTCATTTTTTAATTTCAACTTCAATTCAATTTGTAAATTTTTTTTCTCAAACAATCAAACTTTAAAATTTTAAAAATTGAAAAAGAAAGAAAGAGGGAGAGAGAGAGAAAGAAAGAGGGGAGGAGGAGAGAGAGAGTGATTTTTTACATGATAAAAACTGATTTTATATGATAAAATTGATTTTATATATGAAAAATTGATTTTAGATTAAAAACAGTTTAAATTAGTTTAAATTGATGCACTGTATTATAAACTGATTTTAAACCAATTTGCTATTTGGAAAAATAGTTTGATTCAGTTTCCAAATCATTTAAAACAGTTTGATTCAGTTTCAGTTCAGTTTAGCCAATAACTACACCACGCACACCCTAATCATAAGTGAACGCTGAAGTTAAAACTTTTAGATGGCTTTATATGAACGTGCGTCCAAAATGTAAAATCACTTGTGCAAATATGTATTTAGAAGAAAAAAAAATTAACCAAAGACAAGAAAAAAAATTCAAGACACTTAAACATATACTTTCGTCACCAAAAAAAAAACATATACTTTTCTTTTTTCAATGCTAATTAAACCAAACACATCCCTTAATTCTCCATCATTATATGACGGGTGTTTAGTTAAATGAAGAGGTAGCTACTTTTAAGTTTTAACTTTACTAGCGACATTATTTCTTCTTGTTGTTTTGGTATCATTGTCTCCAATAAAGTTAGAAATTATTATATGCTTGAATGTATATATAGTGGAATTTTGCCCTTAGCTTGCTTAGTATAAATAATTAAAGTAAATTGAAGGGATGAGAGTACTCCTTATTAACTCCTAGTGGGTTAAATTCCTAGTAGTAGTTAAGGTAAAAGGTATTTTCCCTTATATATATATTTGCCCTCTCAAGTTGACTGAAGAATAATGCGAGAGATAAGTTAATTAGTTCATTCACATGATTATTAAATTAGAAAAAAAGATAAGCCAATTGCTTTGTATAGTCAAGTGGCATCTCTAATAATCACCACGGAAAATGTAGTCTTTAAAGTTTAAAGTAAGGAATTCGATTCCTCCACATACACTAATGTCATTATTTCCGCCCCTAAGTCTTAATTGGTATATATAATTATACCTTAATAGGAAAAATAGAATGCATATATATATATATATATATATATAAGTGTGAGTTGAAAAATTTAGGTATATATCCAACTTAGAAAAATGACCAGCCACATGTGTGTGTCATGTTCTTCATTATCATCTCTTTTATGAACCGTTGTTTATGGTTTACAAAATTAAAATTATCAATATCTTTCATAAGGGAGAGAGGTGTAATGTAATGTAAGCTGCAGTTCATTGACTTACAAAATTAAATTAAAGTAAACAATGAGTAACATACATATGGGTGATGGAATATGAATCGGATTAACACCTTAAATATTTTGTGATTATTGTTGTCTAATAAAGAAAATAAACGGTGTGCATATAGAGTTGACCAATTAATGTATAAAAAAAGGTTGGATGAAAAATTAAAGTAAATTCTCAAACAAATGCAATTTGTATACTAATTTCAGCCATCAATTTTAGCCACTGTATTTTAATACGATATAGATAATAATTTAAATTAATTCTATATCAAATCCTTTATACGCTGAAATCCACCTTTGCCTGCTCCTCCGTGCCTCCACATTTTAATTCCCTATTTCATTCCTTTAATTTAATCTTTTCCTTATTTCTATCAATTTTCATTCTCACGGCTCACTGAATCCTCTTTTTCTTTTCATTTTTTCTTCAATCACCTTCAAATTCTCTCTCATGTGCATTTCTCTATATTTTTTATTACACAATAAATTTAGAAGTCTGTATTTTAATTTCTGTATCTTGAATTTTGATCACTTATTCATATGAGGATTGATGGACATATTCTATTCACTCCCTCCCTTTTGTTTCTTTTTATTTATTTATTTTTGTTACAATAATTTTGACAATAAACCAAACTAAGTAATGAAAATTTATGAGTTTAACCATTTTCATTGAACTTTAATCTTTTTGTGTGGAAATAGAGTTATTATTCTGATTTTATTCTTCATGCAAATCATGCATTAATTTTAATGTTTGATAAGTTTTAATATTATTAGTATTTTTTCCATGTAAATAACGATATAAAATGAATTACGGTTAGAATATAATCAAATACGTTTTAAATTATATAATAAAATTTGATTATAATTAAATGCGTTCAAAGTAATAATCAAACTAAAAAATTCAAAACAAAGTTTAAATTCATTCTATAATTGGACTATAATTAAATAGAGTCAAAATCATATTACAAAATTTGTTAATAATCAAACATATCCAAAATAATAATCAAACTAAAAAATTTTAATAAAAAATTAAACTAATTATATAATCAAACATACATAATAATAATTAAACTCAATCATCTAAAAATTCAAGCTTATGATATGATCAAACATAATTAAAATCATATTATAAAATACAATTATAATCAAACACGTAAAAAAAAAATAATGAAACTCAAAAATCTAAATAAAATTGAAGCTTAATAAATAATCAAACACATTATAACTTAAATAATAAGAGACTTTAATTAATCAATTAAAAGAAAATACAAGGCTTTTGCAGTATTGTATCAATGTAGGCAAGCATATAGATATTACACATGTTAGTACTTAGTAGGGGAGACAGCCAAAATTTGTCATGTGTGTTTTTGAATCCACAAATATTAACATATCCAAGACACTCACAGCGTTATATTCGGTTGCAAAGCAAAGTGAGAAAATAAAAAGAGGAGCGTGCGTAACAAAAGGTATGCGCGTGAAATTTGTGCGAGTGAAATTGATTTTATAGAATTTAAATTTTTGTATTTTTATACCGTATAAAATACGGTGGTTAAAAATTGTGACTAATTTTGATGTACAAATAGCACAACTCATTTTCAAACGGATCAAGTCACTATTTGTTTTCTAACACATTTAAGGGTGTTATGAAATTACTTATTCTATAAATTTAAGTTGACAGTAGAAAACATCTCTAAAAATGAAAGCTCTCTTAGGCATGCATGCTGCTAGAAATTTATGTGACTACAATTTCTGGCAAATATTTTTTTTTAAAAAAATTAATGTTATATGTACAAGTCTTTTCTATCATTTAAGTCTGACCAAGTCTAACCATTTTTATCATTAAAGATGTGTAATATATTATGTAACCTGAGTATCAATCAAGTCTTACAGAGTTGACTCAGAAACTATTCTTATCACTAAAGATGTGCATTATATTATAAATTTGATTAGATTTGGTCGAATAAAATTATTAGTTATCTAGATTTTTTTATTTTTTTATGTCAATAGCATTTACTTTTTCTTTTCTTTTTTTGGACTTTGTATCTTTTTTCGGGTATTAAAGGGCGCAGTTTGTTTTTTTTTTGGTATTACGCATTTTGTCTTTTTTTTGGACAACGCATTTTGTCTTTTAAAAACCCCAAGTTTTACTATTTTTGGACGAATAAGGCCTAGGTTACTCTTTGGGCCTCCAGCCTAGCTACCAACAGGAAGGCCTAAAATGGGCCTGAACTTTTATTTCGCCACCCCACCAAACATAGCTTTACACTTCTGCTTTGTGAAAGTTTTTGTTTAAAAAAAAAAGTTATGGCTCTTGAACGAGGTGTCCAATTCATGTCCAAAAAGAAGGTGGTGTCCAATTCATATGTAGCTCAGGGATAATGTGTGTCAGTTAGAGGCGTCAAAACAAGTCGCGACTCACAAGTCGACTCGGATCGCTTGTAAATGTATGCGAGTCGAGCCATTGAAATTACAGCTCATTTAAAAGCAGGTCAATTTGGCTCGGATCGTATATCTCACGAGTTAGACAAGTTGGAGTTGAGCGGGCACGGGTTGGCTCGTCTAACTCGTTTTTTCTATTTTTTAATATATAAAATCTATTTTGTTACATAAATTCTAATTTTTAATTAACTTTTTAAATTTATATAATTTAATATGAAAAATATATTCATATGTGATAAATATTTTTTATTTTGTATGGATATGAAATATAAAATACTAAAATTATATAGTAATTTTATTTTTTTAAAAAAAGATAAAAAACAAGTTAAACGGGCCAACTCGTCTAACTCGTTAACTCGGACGAGTCGAGTCGGGTTGGTACTTCCTTGGCTCATTTAAAATACGAACCAACTCGTTTTTCAGATTTTGGCTCGTCGCTCGAGACGGACTGGCTCGTATTTGGCCTGCCCGCCCGTTTGACACCTCTAAGACTGTCAGTGGGTGTGTTTTGTGGGATTTTTTTTTAAATAAATAAAAAAATTCAAAATTTACACAAATGGGCGCGGATACAGGAATTTACGAAAATAAGCACTCTTTACTTATCTCGGGGTCAGTGGCCTCGAAATGAAGTTTACATGTATCTCGGGGTCAGTGGCCCCGAGATACGCTCTTTCATGTTAGATTACACGTATCTTGGGGCCTCTGACCCCGAGATGCGTATCTCGTGGCCACTGACCCCGAGATAAGGTCTCCGCCTATATAAGGACAGGAGGACCCGGGATTCACTCATTTTCCCCTCTCTCTCTTCCATATTTTCCTTTCTAGGCACTTTCTTTCCTCCCTTAGTGTTGTGTGATAGAATGGCTCCTTGGGGACGCTCCAAGAGAGCCGCACGAGCAGCGCCTGCTCCCGAACCGGCCAAGGAAGCAGGCCAAGGCGCACCGGCTGGGGGAGCCCCACAGGCGGTAGAGAGTTTGTCGCGGCTCAACCGCGACTACCACATCGCAGGCGCCCTGGTTGGTGTTTCGCTTCCTAAAATTTTTAAATTTTCAATTATGTTGTATAATTACGATAAATGTAGGTAATATTATAGTAGGGCAATAAAGGTTGACTTAGTGTATTACATGTTAGTTTATGGTAATACTTGCGTTATATAATTTAGCGTTAC
>JASCZI010211830.1:13577-28507 GCA_036250425.1 Stylosanthes scabra | reverse complement strand
GTATTTTTTTTAAATATTAATTTAGTAACATGTTAAGTAATCATTAAATTAATTTTTAGACCTATCTGATATAATCAACAATAATTTGTAATGTGCATGATAAAGACTTTAGCATTATCTGTATAACATAATTTAGAATAACGTATTCATATCCGTACCAGAAATAAGTAGATTTAACATAAAACTATTATTAAATTGCTGTAGAGAGAGAAAGTGTTATTGCCCAGGCGTTGTTCCTTCCTTATGCCTGTTCCGGAGAGGCTGATGTTGTTCATGATAGAGGCCGGATTCGGGCACGTCATCCAGTTGTGGGATTTCGCCTTCGACGCTCCACTCCTGTCTGCATTTGTGGAGCGTTGGAGGCCGGAGACGCATACGTTTTGCCTCCCGTGTGAGTGCACCATCACGCTGCAGGATGTGGCATACCATCTTGGTCTCCGCACGGATGGGGATCCTGTTGGAGGGTGTATGCGGGATTTTCAGGAGCATTATCAGCAGCAGCCGTGGGACATGGTAGAGCAGTACCTAGGTGCACGCCCACCTGTTCCGGCCAACGCCCAGAAGGAGTCCTTTGTCATTAAGATGGTATGGCTACGGGAGAGATTGCAACACATTCCAGTCGACGCCGATCCCGACACGCTGCGTCAGTACGCCAGGTGCTACATCATGCTCTTCATTGGTGGGTACCTCATGCCGGATAAGTCCGGCAACTTGGTTCACATTCGATGGCTCCCGTTGCTGAGGGACCTCACCGCGTGTGCCCGACTTTCGTGGAGGAGTGCTGTACTTGCGTGGACGTACAGATCACTATGCAGTGCTTCAGAGTGGGGTATGACGGATATTGCCGGATGTGTCCCGTTGATATTGTCGTGGATCTACCACAGATTTCCCGGCTTGTGCCCCCTGAATTTGCAGTTGATGCGTGGCTGTTGGCTGAGAGGTATGTGAATATGCATTTGTGTCAGTTATATTCCATTTATTTGTCATACACATGTGTGGTTAATCTTTGATCCTACGTTGAACAGGCTTATTGGATCACGGCAGGGATCCCGGGATGTACAGAAAGGACGTCTGCTGCGGTGGCGTGCTAGGATAGACAGACTCACTTGGGATGAGGTATGTGTATATGATTAAGTGTTCTTGTTTATGTTATGCAATATGTTGATCTTGTGATGCAATAACATATTTTCATGTGGTTAGATTCGCTGGACTCCGTATGATACTCCTGGGATACAGGCGCTTATCCCCGATTGGATGCGTTCACAGGGTGAGGTACACACATGGCGTTCAGCTGTGCCTGTGGTGTGCTTCAATTTTGTGGGGATGCATCACATTGACCGAGTCATCAAGCAGTACGGAGGAGAGCAGCCAGTTCCGAGACACCCAGTGGACGTGACTAGGTTTATGAACAGCACAGCCCGAGGGGACGATGTGTGGTGGCCCACGAGATTACAGACTTGGTATGATGGGTGGGGGCGCAGGAGGTCACCGGAGGTGATGGTCACTGTACATGCCTGCACCCACCTTCTCCCATGCTTGTCCGCAGGAGGTCACCGGAGGTGTAAATTTGTCCGCAGGGACACACGAATGTACCATGGGCACCCACCTTCTCCCTGCTTGCACCTACAAACATATTTGTATTGATCGGACTCAACCACTCTGTACTCGGAAGCCCGCCTGATGTTGTAGTTCTTCACACCTAAGTGGACAGCTTCTCTTTTGCTGAAGCGATGACCAACCCTGAACTCTTCTCCTCCGTCTACATCATAGTAGTCACCACCCCCGCCGAATCCTTCCATCGGCTCCTCATCCATGTCCTCCAAATGCAACGTGTGGAAATAACTGTTGACTGATGATAGATCCGGAATCGAGGCGGATGCTGGGATCAAAAACCCTCTTCTCGATTGAGACTCCGGCACGAACTCCGAGCCGTCTGAGCTTTCGCTGCTCTCCTCGATATCGGGAACAAATTCTTCATCAGAATCCCCAGAATTACCATCCATCGGCATAGGCACTTCCAGCCCCGGACAGTGGATGGGTGAGCACGATATCACACCGTTCGAGCTAGACGAACCCCCAACATCCTCCGGCATGCTCTGCATCTCCGTTAGCAGCTCCATCACTTCACGAGTCCCGTACCTACGGTGCAGGTCAAACAGAGCACGCACATGCTCATCACTATCAACCCAGAAAATCTTGAATTTGAATGGATCCGGAGGAAAGACGTTAAGAAGACGATATGCAACCCGTCTCACTAACGACGTTCCAACAGCCCCCAACCCCATATTGCGCAGGATGACTGATTTCAGCTCCTCCAGGGTAACAACGGGATACATCTGGAACACTACCGGAGTGGGGGATCGGAACCATATGCCATCTCTATCGCGCCCCATCTCTCCATTTGGATAGAGAGTGACAACCACGAAATTATTAACATTCATTTTTTTTTTTTGGAAGTGGGAGAGATTATGGGATGATTGAATGCTTTGAGATGACTCTTGTTCTCCCTTTTTATAGATGAATTCGGATGTTATCTCGGGGTCAGTGGCCATGAGATACGTATCTCGGGGTCAGTGGCCCCGAGATACGTGTAATCTAACATGAAAGAGCGTATCTCGGGGCCACTGACCCCGAGATACGTGTAAACTTCATTTCGGGGCCACTGACCCCGAGATAAATAAAGAGTGCTTATTTTCGTAAATTCCTGTATCCGCGTCCATTTGTGTAAATTTTGAATTTTTTTTATTTATTTAAAAAAAATCCGTGTTTTGTGCTGTGTAATGTGACAAAAAAAATAATAATAAACATCCATTGTTAAATTTGTACAAATCAATTGAAGGATTTTTTATAAATAAATTAAATAAATATTATATTTATCGATCTGGCTGTGGTGACTACTTTTTACTTTTTTTTACTTTTTTTAAATGCATGTTACGTAACACGTGCTTGACATATTCGTCTTTTTGTGTTATTAATATCACGGTGTAGGACTAGCTCGTATTACATGTTATTCGGCTTTTACTAGTTTTTTATGCTCATCACCTAATAGCTGTTTTCTCCTGTAGGGCTTAGGCCCAGACCAAAAAAACCCAAATGTATAGTAATCCAGTCCCAAAAAAGAAGAGGAAAAAGGAACATTTGTTTTTGGTATTCTAGGAAAAAGAAACATAAATGTATAGTAAGAACTTCCAATCCAAAATATAATGTATAGTAGTACTTCCATATCCAATAAAATGTATAGCCAGCCCAAGAAAAAAGAAAAGAAAATGTATAGCTCTTTAATTAAAAGTAGGGTTAATACCAAAAAAAAAAAAAGGTAGGGTAATGTTATTTGAACAAATGATTTTGGCCAATAAAATCCAATCAAATAATTTATTTTTATGTTATATAAAATATTATTTTGGAGTCAAATAACATAAAAAAATAAAACTTAAATGAAATTTTATTTGACATCGAAATAATCTTTTGTTTTATATAGAATAAATAACTTGGTTGGACTTGGTTGGCTAAATCACTTGTTCGTAGGGGTGGCAACCCAACCCGTACACGTGGGTACCCTACTCGCCACTACCCTGGTTGGGGCGGGTAACGAGGCGGGTTCTGGCCGGGGCAGGGCGGGGTCGGGTTTTAGATGTACCCGCCCCTACCCACCCCGGTATATATATATATGTTAAATATTTAATTAAAATATATAATTTATTTATAATTTATTGTAATATTTTATAATTTTTTATGTGTTTTTATTTGTTTGAATGTTCAACATTTAATTTTTACTTAAATTTATATTTAGATTTAATCATAATTATATAAAAATTTTAAATTTTAATTTTATTTATTAATTTTTTTAAATGATAGGGACGGGTAGGGGCGGGACGGGTTAGGGTATAGTTTTTCAGTACCCGCGGAGCGGGTTTTAAAGTTATAAAAATAGGGCGTGGCGAGGTCGGGTAGGGCAAAAACCCGCCCCTACACGCCCCACTGCCAACCCTACTTGTTCATATAAAATTATTGTTAAAAGTAATTGCGTAGTTAGCATTAATTAGTATATATATTGTCTATATAAAAAAAATTAGTATATATATTGTTGCCAAATAAATAAATAGAGAAAACAAATAGCTTTGGTAAAACTTTTCATTTTCGAAAGTAGCTTACGAAAATTATCTTTTAAAAATAAATTTTTAAAAGTTGTAGTACATGTGTTTGGTAAAATAAGATAAAAAATGTCTTTTAATAAGTACAAGCAATAACAATTGTGTTTAGTAAAATGGCTTTTAAAATTTAAAAATACTATAATAAATATATATGTAACAATAAATATGGAAATTTATTAATAAATGTGGTTATATTAGATGTTTCTAATTTTGATAAGTACAAGTTATCTTTAAAAAACTCCTCCTTAGGTGCTTTATTTTAAAAGTACCCCAATTTTTTAAAAGCTGCAAGCATAAACATATCGTCTTTTTTATTTATAAAACACAAAACGAGGTACTTGTGCTTTTGAAAAGCTCTAGTTAGCACCTCTCCAAAAAGTTTTATCAAATTAAACCTCAATATACTTAAATTTTATAGTAAACACCATTTTCGGTCTCTAATTTTTTTTATTTTGGATATGACACCCTCTAATAATGCTAAAATCTCAAAGCGGCCACTAAGAAATTAGACACATTGACCCCTGCAACCGGCTGGAATATATTACTAGTGTGATATGTCAAATTAAAGCTTACGTGTCATAGACACTTGTCACATGTAAATGGTTGACATCAGCTTTAACCTGACATTTACACTAGTAACCTATTTCGAATAGGTTACAAGGGTTGATGTCTCTAGTTTTTCAATTGCTTAGGGACCGCTATGAATTTTAGCATCATTAGGAAGTGTTATGTCTAAATAAAAAAAAAAACAGGATCGAAAAGATGTTTACTCTAACTTTTATAATACTCTCTTCGTAATTGGTATTCCTGAATCACAATTATTATTATATTATTATTTTTTGTTACAAGCAAATGAAAAGAGAGAAAAGAGAAAGAGAAAAGAAGGCAAAAAATAATAAATATACATTAACGGTGAATTTGCATTGATTTTTGAAAAAAATAAAAATTTATGTTTTATTTTAAAAAATTAATAAAAATTTATTTGTTTATTGCTATTTTTAAAAGCAAGATATTATTAACTGAGAGTAAATAATTTATTTTTTAAATAAAAGTATTTTTTTTAAACACATCCAAATATTTAAAATTTAATTTACTTTTTCTTTAAAAATAACCAATTTAAACAAACACTGAGCTATTCTTCAAAAGCTATATACTTTTGAAGAAGGCTGTAAATTAAAGGTATATTATTACCTAATTATTTTTGTAAAGAAAAGATAATAAAATCAAATATATTGTGTTATTTGTTTAAGGACACTAAACATATACCCTTGCTCTCCTTACGAAAAAGATGGATCTTGAGTCAAAAATAACATTTACTTGTCTCTTTAACAATTTCTTTAGTCCTTGTTTTGCTTGTTCAATAAACCTAAAATAGCATACATATATCTCATTTGACTAAGCCACTGGATATGAACTAATTCCCCCTAATCATTAGCCTTGCTTTCCCTTTTCCTCTCTCATTTATTCAATTTCTTTTTTCATTTATATATATAATTATCCGCCACTGAATCATAGTTACATATATTAACATATATTTGGAATTAGTTCGTTACCACCAGTGCATTTTCAAGTGCAGAGTTTAATTTATTTGAATAGATAATTGATTGTAGCAGCAGGCAAAGGTAACACTCTTTTTTTTTTTTCCTTTTAAATTTCAGAGTTTATCAATACAATCACTACGTATATGTTGTATTAACATTACAATTTTTTCAGGTTTTTTAGAAAAGAAAAGAAAGATGAAGGATGCAGATGTATCAAAGCAGATCCAGCAGATGATTAAGTTCATCCGCCAAGAAGCTGAGGAAAAAGCTAACGAAATATCTGTTACGGCCGAGGAGGTACAATAATTTGTTTAATCAAATATTGAATTTAATTTCATGCAGCAATAATCATGGTGATTGATTTTTAAATGTGGTATACCATATTATAGGAATTCAACATTGAAAAGCTACAACTGCTTGAGGCTGAGAAGAAAAAGATCAAGCAAGAGTATGAGAGGAAAGCAAAACAAATTGATGTTCGTAGAAAGATGTGAGTGTTGCACTTAATTAATTAATTAATTAAATGAATTATATATGAAGTGTGTGTAATTTGAATTAAATGAGAATGCATGGATGGATGGGTGCAGTGAATATTCGATGCAGTTGAATGCAGCTCGTATAAAAGTGCTTCAAGCACAAGACGAGGCTGTGAATTCAATGAAGGATGCTTCTAGAAAGGCTCTCTCACGTCTCACCAATGATAAGAAAGTTTATAGGAAACTCCTCAAGGACTTGCTTCTACAGGTATATATATATACGGCATCCCTATGCTATACCATGTACGGATATACTATATACTATAGGAATCGGATTAGGTATAATCGGTAATTCGGTATTTTTATGTTTTTAGTCATTGATCTTAATCATATATATATTTTATAATTAAAATCAATTAAGATCAATGGCTAAAAACACATGATGATTTTTAGTCGTTGATCTTAATCATATATATGTATATTATAATTAAAATTAATTAAGATCAACGGCTAGAAACACAAAAATACTCAATTTTCGGTTAGAGTTGTGATAGAGAGACCTAAAACTTAAGCCTAATATCTAAAAGGTTAAAGAATTCAATCATAAATGTTGTTTTTAAAAAATATTAAAAATGTAAAAAATGTATAAATTTCTCTAAGTAGAATTAGGTTTATAATTAGACTTAAGTTTTAGGCCTCCCAATCATTTTTCTTCCGGTAATACTTGATCTATTTCCTATATTATGTTTGCATACATATACGCCTCTAACAATTTTTTTACATAAAAATTAATACGTTTAGATTTTTGGATACGTACTGCGTGTAGCTGGATATAATTTTTTAAAAATTAGTTTAATATGTCATTTTAAGTAAATTTTATTTATTTTTAAGATTTTTTATTCCAAAACTATTTTAGAGGTGTATTTTAACACATCAAATGACAAATTGACTATTTAAATAATTTAAATATATATCTTTTAATTTAAAATCAATAAAATTTGACATAAAATATATTTTATTATTAATTGAAAATTATTAATTTCTTTAAAAAATTTTAAAATTTAAATATATTTGTATATAAAGGACTAAAGGAGTGTCACATTGCCAACACACAATTTTTTGTTGAGCAAGCATTTAGTTAACAAACATATTTTTAAAAGTTGATTAAAAAAAACTTTAAATATACCAACAAAATATATACTGACTAAAATTATTTTCCATACCTCATATTTGTTTTGGTGTAGTACTATATTCATGCAATTTAGACTATACGTTAAAATAGAAACATGTACAAGTGTAATTAACATGAGCATAATTTATTATCTTTGCTAAATGTATAATATTGAAATTACAATATTGGGTTATTCGCTAAAAGTGCTGGTCAGCTTGTCTTTAAATTTTTTCACGTGTATGTGTTGTAGAGTTTAGTGCGGTTGAGGGAACCATCGGTGATAATAAGATGCAGAGAGACTGATAAGAAGGTAATTGAGTCATTGCTTGAAGAATGTAAGAAAGAATACATGGATAAAGCTCGCCTCCAACAACCACCTAAGATTACCATTGACGATCGTGTTTATCTCCCACCACCACCCAAAAATGGCAACTCTGATTCTCTAGAACCATTTTGGTATTAATCTATCTATCTATCTCTACATATTGTTGCTTGATTTTGTGCTAATAATTAGTTGTTTGAATTGAATAATTGAAGCAATGGAGGAATAGTGGTGGCTTCTGAGGACGGGAAGATAGTGCTGGAGAACACCCTTGATGCACGCTTGGATGTTATTTTCCGCCAGAAATTGCCAGAGGCATGCATGCATCTTCATCATTCTCCATTCACTAATATCTAAAGTAGTGTTATATATATCTTTGATACTTTTAAAAGAGTAATCCAACTATGTGACCCCTGATATTTTTAATTTGGATATGAAATTTCCTTCATAATTACAAAATTTTAAATTAGGCTCAGAAAAAATAAAAAATTTGACGGATCGATTTTCATAACAAATTGTCAAAGGATAATAATGATGATGTGTTAATTTATGTTTGATTTATCAAATAGGACATGAACTGATATGTCATCATAGCTATCTTTTGACAATCTACTACGAGGAGTTAATCTATCAAGTTTTTCATTTCATCGAAATTGATTTGAGATTTTATAATCATTAAGGAGCATCATATAAAAATTGCAAATAATCAATAACCAAATAAAATATTTACTCTTTTTAAAAACATACAAAAATTGACCTTCAATATTTTTAACAACAAAATATTTTTTAATTATTTAAAAACATGATAAACAATACTCTCAATTAGATACTTCTGTAATATTTTTAAATAATTGAAAATTGTTTTGTTATTAATAAAATTAGAGATTATTTTTATATTTTTTAAAAATTTTAGAGAGAATATTAATAGTTTACTCTTTATTATTATTACTAATAAATTAGGGTTCAATTTCTTATTATTGTTATTATTGCAGATTCGGAAACGCCTTTTAGAGAGAACATAACATGAGATTTCTCTCTTCTTTTCATCAGAAAGTGGATGACTTATGCAACCACATGGCATTATCTCTTTGTTAATTTATTTATATTTGTTTCCCCCTCTAAAATTTCTCTAGAGTGAAATGCTGTATGTATTTCTTCCAACCTGTTTGTTCTTCGTTTCTATTTTTTATTATTAATAAAAAAACTAAATTAGACTAGTTGATGGATGCAAATAATTAAATAAATATATATAATTTTTATTTACGATAATAAGGTAAAACATTCCATCTTTCGCATGCTTTTTGGATATTCATCACATAATTTTGCATTTTTCAAAATAGATATCATTCAAGCCAGAAATATAGTTTTACATCATAATGATGAATGTTGATTCAAATAGTGCAAAATAGACAAATAAAGTTCAAAGTAACTGTGCAAAATATAAATACTACCAAATACTATGCGGTATCATGATCCTCTGCATCGTCCTCATGCGCGTCCCCCTTATTATAAGGTCTTTGGTACTGGTGTGGACGATGGTCCGCTCCCACCTGAACGAACATGTTGATAATAAATTGCAATATCCTCTATCATCTTTTGGACCTGCTCCTGATCTCGCTGAACTTGGTCATGCGTCACCGCGATAGTCTCTAAGTCCTGCGCAGACTGACTAGCCTGACTTGCCTCAAAGCTAGCAAGTAAAACGAGAATCCGCTCCTTAGCCTCCTCTAATGAGCGCCCCCTTTCATCCAAGTTCTGTGTGAGCTCACAGATCTTCTCACGTAGTTGATTCTCAACCTCTTCAGTAAGTGGTTGAAATGTAATAGGGGACGAGGTAGCTGCTAGAGTAGCATGCAAAGTGCTCGAGAAGAAGGATCCTTTACCGTATATGCGGTTCTTTGAGTTAGGTTCTCTATATTGCGGCGCAAAACCTCATTTGGATCAATTAGCTTGGTGGATCCATCCCCATCGTCGCCACCATGCTCAAGTACCTCTTGTGTCAAAGCCTCTAAATCGGCTATGTATTTTTCCTAACACTACAAGAAAAAACCGGAATAGCAACCGATTTAGCAACCGATTTTACTTAAAAATCGGTTGCTAAGCCCTTAGCGACCGATTTGACCTTGGTGGCTAAATTCAAAATAGCGACCAAAATCGGTCGCTAACTGTTAGGGACCGATTTAGCGACCGATTTTAGTTCAAAACTGACCAAATATTGTCATACTAATCGGTTACTAAATCGGTCGCTAACAAAATCGGTTGCTAAATAGTGACCAATTTTTCGGTTGCTAAGGAAATCGGTCGCTAAACCGTGACCATCATTTTGGTGGCTAAATCGATTGCTATTTTTTAGTGGCTAAATCGGTCGCTAAATAGCTACCAACTTTACAATGACTAAATCTGTGGCTAATGTGAACCTTTTTCTTTTAGGATAGCAACCAACTTTTTGTTCACAAAATTGGCTGCTATTATTAGTTCCTAATTATATATTATACAAAATTTCACATATGCCAAATATAAATTTAATTCAACAAAATATTAAAATACTCAAACATAAATCAGACTTTAAAAATATTTACTTATAAGTAATTAGCAAAAGTAACCATAATCTTTACATGAATTACATTATTCCCCTCAACAAATTACCTACATAATAACCAAGACATGAAATATTTACATGAAATAAGCATAGAGATTGGCAAACAGTTTTTAGTATCCAGTAGAATCAAAACGATTCATTTTCAAGTTGGATACTATAGGCAATCACACTCACTAGTAAGAGGCCAATTATGTCTGGGGTTTCCACTATATACAGGGACACGACTATGGCCTCGTGATAGAATTTTCCCGATTGCTTCCCTGCGAAAAAAGATACACAAGGTGATTAAAATTAAATGATACACAATGCTCAGTTAACTTCCAATTACAGTAAGGTATAGGCTTTCTTTGACTGGTATTTATAGGTGAACAAAAAAGCTTGCAGATGCAAACTTACCAGATAAATATGAATACAAACACTACTAGGACACTATAAATAACTAATAAAAATTAGTTGTGTTATCTCATATGTCTCTCCATTCTCAATCTAATTATATACCTTAAAATTTATTATGTAACCATTTAAGTGAGTCAATTTATCTGATTGCGTATTCAGAGCCAAAATAAAAATGCTTCTTAATCCAAAGATTAATCATTCAGAATCAATTCTTGATTACCTCAACTTTAGAGCTACAATTGTAACTAATATATTTCTCCAATTGCAGTATTGATCTCCCTTTGACAGTTAGTCAGTTACGGCACACCTTGTAATACTTGTGATCCTCCGACGTTGATAGCGATCCTGCCAGCAATCCAAACTTGTCCTTCCTATACCATTTCACAAATTATAAATATGATTTAGTCCTGTTATTTGCTTGTTGCAGAAATATTTTTAAACTCGCTGCCTTTTTTAAACAAATTATCTTGATTAGTTGTTCATCCCTATTACTCAATAGGATTCAATACCTCCAAACTTTAATACCATACAATCAACTCACCTCCTCTTGAAAAGAAACCCCTTCTCAACTTGCAGATTAAACTTCCAATCAGACTTCAAATTTTCTGTTATATTACAAAGCTAATTTTCTGTTCATTCTTTTTCACAGATAAATGGTATCAGATAAACCTATTAGAATGCTTTTCTTTTCAAATCAGTACATACCTTCTCAGTGAGATCAAGTGCTCCGCTGATAATTGTCGTCTCATCATGCGTGAATTCACCGCCCTTACCAGCCTTAAATGGTCAGGAAAATGAAATTTAGGGAGGAAAAAAGAAAAAGAAAAACAGAATACATAATTCTATATAATTCATCATGGTAAGTTTTTTGTAGTGTAAGCAATAACATTATATGAAAATTATAAGATTTCTCATGAGCACCCCTCTCATTTATTTGGAATTTGGACTAGTGCATGACTTGGTGTAAAATTCCATAATTGTGAATACAAACATAACATTGAAGGGATATTACTATATTAGATATACATAACTTCATATACACCAATTAGCTAGATATAGATTTGATTTAGAATTTAGATATCTTCAATTTAACTCTTTTAATATATAATGAAGTAATCCTAAACACAGCATGTTCTCTCCCAAACTGTTCCAAAATCATGTGCATCATAAGCACTATTAGAGTTAGTTAAGCATTTTGAAGATTAGTTACCATTGCATGTTGGGCATCGCGACCATGGCCCCATGTAGAATTAAAATAGAGAAGTAAGAAAGAACAATAATACAATCACAACACAGGAGAATTAACGTGGAAATCCAAAAATAGGGAAAAAACCACGGCCGTTGCCAAACGACAACTAAGAAAATATTATGGAACAAGGATTACACCATACATCACAATATTTTCTATTCCGGCACCAAGCACTCCCACACAGTCTCAATGACTACACCCTTTACACTCTTACAAGAGAAAACTCTAAAGTAGAAGAAGGAATTTAAAAGTCATACAATGTGTATTGACTTGGTACAATTAAAACTCTTAACTTAAGCCCCTATTTATAACATAAAGGCCCACCCACATTTCTTACAACAAGCAATGTGGGACTTCCTATAAATATTATTTTCAACAAAACACAACAATCTTCACCTTGATTGAAAATAATAACATTGTCAACACCGACAATCATAGTTCTATAGCTATCACACTCCACCATAAAAAAGTGCATCACTTAGAATTAGACAATTCTAAGAATTTCATCGGCACATGTCGAACAAACCGTGTTGAGACTTTATGGTGTTACTTCCATGTTGGCTTTCCTTGGAAGTAACTCAGCCATCGACATATAACTTCACCATCACACAACTTGCATCAACCGCCAATCAATGTCCATGTGTAACTGTGGACCCGCTAACAGCTCATCCTCTTCCATGATAGTGCGGACCTACCAAAAGGATACATCTCTCAACTAGAGAGGCGCTGACTCGGAGCCTTTTGCCGAACTTGCTCCACCTGGACAATATCTCCTTGTATGCCCAGACCTCCGCATCTTGTGTACCCAGATTGTATTAATACATCCTTGACTTCAACTTGCCACAAGCCAAAGAACATCCTTCTATCGAATTTCTCTATATCAAACTTCATGGCGCTTGAAACAGGTGTCATTGTAGCAACACAGCAATAACCAAGCTACCACGAACAAACAATTCACCAACACACAGGATAATTCTTTTCTGTGGAAGATCAAACAAAGTTGCAACCACAGAGCATACTAAGAATTTACATCCACTGAACCATAGCTCTGATACCACTTGTTGGGCATTGCGACCATGCCCCCATGGAGAATTAAAATAGAGAAGTAGGAAAGAACAATAACACAATCACAACATAGGAGAATTAACGTGAAAACCCAAAAACAGGGAAAAAACCACGGCCGTTGCCAAACGACAACCAAGAAAATATTATGGAACAAGGATTACACCATACATCACAATATTTTCTACTCCGGCACCAAGCACTCCCACACTGTCTCAATGACTACACCCTCTACACTCTTACAAGAGAAAACTCTAAAGTAGAAGAATGAATTTAAAAGTCATACAATGTGTATTAACTTGGTACAATTAAAACTCTCAACTTAAGTCCTTATTTATAACATAAAGGCCCACCCACATTTCTTACAACAAGCAATGTGGGACTTCCTATAAACATTATTTTCAACCAAACCCAACAATTTTATTGGTAGCAAAACAATTTACAAATTCATAGAGAACTTAAAAATCATTTGTTTATTTGTAGAAATAATAGTAGTTTAGTAGTCATTCTAACAAGTTTGTCAAAAGACAAATAAAAAAATATTGATATAAGAAAACGAGAGACGGAAATAAAGTAATAAAAAAAGAGTAAAAAATTATATTAGTTTATTTCAACAAGAATAAAACTTACAAGAAAGAGCAGCACAACAAGAAAATGTCGTAATAATTTTACTCTTTGATTTCTATGATTATTTGCACATTTACCAATTACTGCATCATTCACCCCCAAATAACAAAAACAAAAAGTAAAAATAAAAACAGTTAACATTATAGGACACAACGATGAACATATAGAGAGGGAGAGGGCATAAAGATACCTAACGCAAAGGTTGACAAAGTAGAAGTGCAAGACGGTGAATGGCCAGCCAGATGCAGAAGAAGACACAGCGACGGACGCAAAGCAAACGCAGTGGTAGAAGGCGAGGCAAACACAGTGGCGATTGCCTAGATCATAGGCGGCACACAAATGTGACGTAGGGAAAGTGCGGTTTAGGGTTTGGGAAGAAAGTGGAGGAAAAACAAATGGTGTTCCATGGCTGGTGGGTGGGTGGGTGGCAGGGGCGGATCCAAGAAAACTAATCTGGGGGGCCAAAATATATATAATATAAAGTCATAAATAAATTATATAATATAAAATGGAATATAAAATTATACTGATAGAAAATGTATATACATCTTAACGACGCAGTGGTACACGACGATTTTTCATATCATAAAACTCATCAATAATAGAATCTATGTCAAATTTTTCAGCAATCTTCTTTTCAATATAAACCATGAGACAACTAGCAAGAAATTCGTCTTTCATTTTATTTCTGAGTCTATTTTTCACAATATTCATAGCTGAAAAAGATCTCTCAGTAGTAGCAGTTGAAACAGGGAGAGTTAATACCAAGCGAATCAAACGATCAATCAAAGGATACGTTAAAGACTTTTTGGTCTTCATTAACCCTTGGCATAACTCAGAAATTGTGCACAACTTACTCAATTCAGCATGATTAGGAACATCAAGTTCATAATGTTGAGCTTGCATTCTAATGTGAAGTTTCTCTTGGTCATTGAAATCGTCTGGATAAAATCGTTCCACTAATTCACATACTTTGTCGACATTAAAGAATTTATAATTATCCATTGGATCTAAAGTTGAATTTAAAGTAAGCAAGTCCACCATATTATCATTGAATCTTCCATTAAGCTCTTGCAACTCTGTGTCAATTACAGCAAGAAACAAATTAACACGATAATGATGCTCCACTGAAATCTAATCAACAATTTTTTGAGTTCGACCTCTTCTGGAGATATGCAGTGCATTCATATCAGGAACTTCAACTTCATGTTTCTCACAAAATAATGTAACTTCTTTTATGAAAGGATCCCACCCTGATTCTCTCATTCTTTGGATTAAGGTCTTCGTAGTAGAAACTAGAGACAAATCATTTAATATGTCTTGATTTTTGCGTTGT
>JASCZI010211830.1:0-13567 GCA_036250425.1 Stylosanthes scabra | reverse complement strand
CTTCCAAAATATTTCTCATCAAATGTAAAACAAAGACAAATTCAAAGGATGTAATAGCATCATAAGCAGCACTAGCATCACCACGGGTGGAGAAATTACCTTCTTCGGAGCTTTTTTCGAGAACTTCACAAGTAGCATCAAACATGCATAGCAAGCTGCGTACATAATTCAAATGAGACCCCCATCTAGTATCTCCAGCTCTTTGCAAAGTACCAATTTGATTAAGTCCACTGCCTGTTGTAATCTCATTGTTGACAATTGAGTTTGCAACATTGTTTGCTTGAGCAACCCTTAACTAATCATGACGTTTGGGAGAAACAGTCACAACATTCACAATTAATGAGAGTTTAGAAAAGAATTAATGAACATAACAAACTTCTTTGGCTACAGAAACAAGTGCTAATTGTAATCGATGAGCAAGGCAATGGATATAATAACCAAAAGGATAAGGTGCCTACTATGGTGAAGTGGAAAAGAATGAAGAGTATGAAGAGTAATCAAATCTAATGGATCAAAATGATTGTAAGTCTTATCAAAGTCTATATCCACACATCAATCCAATGGCTCATTATTCTTCTCTTCATACTCTTCATCTTTTTTCTCTTCACCAAAGAATTATCCAAAGGATAATCTTTCAAAAATAGAGCTTGTAATCCATTCCACTCTCCACGCATATTACTAGATCCATCATACCCTTGTCCCCTAAGATTATGAACATCAAGATTGTGACGAGAAAGAACTAATGAAATTTTTTCTTTCAATGTTAAAGAACAAGTATCAGAAACATGAACAAGATAAAAAAACCTTTCTTGAAAACAACCATTCTTGTCTACAAATCTTAAAATCACTGACATTTGTTCCCTCTTTGACTGATCTCTTGCTTCATCAATAATTATGCAAAATTTAGAATCACCAATTTCTTCACGGATTGCTGCACACACTTTTCTGAAAAAGATATATAAAATATCTTTTTGAACATTAGGAGATATATATTGAGCATTTCTAGGAGCATTTTCAAGGACAACATTATTCACGTCCTAATTATAAGAAGCTAAAAGCTTAATTAGCTCAATAAAATTTCCCCTATTCAAAGATTCAAGACTTTCATCGTGGCCTCTAAATGCACATGCTTGAAATGTAAGCCACTGAATAGCATCCACTGATGCCTTCAACCTTAAATGATTATTTTTTAATAGTTTCATCAGTATGCCTATCAAGAACTTTGTCTATATGACTAGATTGAGCCATTAAATCATTACAATATTTCACACATAAATTATGAGGAGAATTAGGCACAAAACCCTCATGACCTACAAATGCACAATTCACCCCCGCCTACTTTCTTCCAATTACTAAATCCTAACTCCGAAAATGCATTTTTTCCATCATTGCGAACACCATGATAATTACTAAACTAGTAGCAAGTCAAACAATAAGCAGCAGCATTTTCCTTTGAGTATTCTAACCAACTTGAAAATTTTTTAAACTAAGATGATTGAAAATATCAACGACGATTACCAATATCAGAAGTTGGATAGCTAATATTTGTTGGTTGGTATGGTCTAGCTATTATGTAAGCTCTACGAATCTTATCACGTTCATTGACATGATATTGCCAAATTGGATGTCACTTTCCTGGATCTTTTTCTAGTAAAGAGATATCAACATCTTTTTCTATTCTTGGAACTTTAGCTTTATATTTTTGTGCATCTTAAGTAAGATTAGAGAGTTCACTTACTTGAACTTCCTGAGAAATAGGAATAGAAGGTTGGTTGACTTGACCCTCAATATTATTATCAACAGTTTTTCTCTTAAAAATTGCATCTATTTTACTTTGCTTTCTCATCACGGAATGCTATGGTTTATTTTCACCTATATAATGAAAAACAAAAATAAATTAAATTGCATATGGTAGAATTTAAATCAATATAATAATTTATAATTTATAAATATTAAGTATTAAAAGTATATATTAACCTTTTATTTTTATGAACTTTTTTCTTGTGTGGTCTTCTTGATTTTGATAATATGCCATTTCTAAAAAAGAAGAAAATATACAATGTTGATTAAAATATTGCAAGAAAACAATTTAATCTAAATAATAAAATACCATAAAATAAAGCTCACTTAAAATTTGAAAAAAAAAAAAAGAAAAGAAAGAAAGATAAGTGCAGTAAAGAACTAATAAAACTTACAATTTCCAAGAGAAATAATTTGGTCAATGAGAAAGATTCAATACTCAAGGTCAAGGTGCTCCATGTGCAATGCTCTCTTTGAGTCTTAGAATTAAAAATAAAAACCGTTCTCTTGCAGTCGTACTATCACTGACGTTAAGGATTTCAATTCCAAAATAAGGATTCCAACTTGAACAGTTTTAGACAATTGAATGGCGGTGTGGGTAATTAAAATTGTTAGTCATTTAAAATTTTTTAGAACAAAAAATATTTGGGCTTAATAAAATTTGTTGGGCTTTAGTTATTAGAGATTTACATTAGGCTCTATGCCTCTATCTATACTAAAATATTAATGGATATAAATTATTAACATAAAAATATTTTTAAATCATAATATAATATCATATATATTATTAATTTTTTATTACTACTATTATTTTTTTCAAAAGCTAGGCCCGAGGTCTCTGCCCCTAAGGTCCGCCTTTGGTGGGTGGAGGTTTAAAAAATAAGGGTTCTAAACGAAAGGGTCGTAACTTTTCGAAGTAAGGGAGAGCGCGTTTTTAATTTTAATTGAAGGTTACCGTCAGAATTTTCATTGATGAGATCAGACGATAATGGTTTAAGTGAATAAATAAACATCTTTTCGCTTAAGGTCGACCAAAATTCTATGGCAATTTAGTCTTTTATTTATAGTCGGACTAATTCGATGATAAATTTACAGTCGGACTAATTCGATAATAAATCCAATGGTAATTAACGCGCTAAATAATTTTATTTTTTGCGCCAATAAAAATCATATTCGACGGTAACTTTTTGCATTTCTAGAATTGTGTTGTTAACGTCGAAATATTCCATGGTAATGCGCGTGTTTCTGGCAGTTAAAGTTAATTTTGGATAAATGAAATGTACATGCATGTATAAAATCAAACATGACAACTATAATAGAAAATGCATGTCAAAGGTGGCAACTACGTATATTAATTTAAACTTACAAACACACAACAAGAAAACGCATCCTTTAGTGTATCTTTTCTTGTAATATTAGTTGAGAGTTTTGTTGCTCTCATTTGAGAGAAGTTTGTCATACACCATTGAAAAATGTTATTTGCACACCAATTTTAACCACTAATTCAACCACCGTATTATTATACGGTATATATGTACGTTCTCTCTCAACAACCATTCATATCTTCACATGCCAATATATGCCAAAATATAACAACCCACCTTAATTGCGTACCACTATCCCTCAATTTCTTCTTTTTTCAACATCATTCTCTCTCCTATTTGTAGCTACATTCCTCATGTTCTCAATGTTCTTTACCTTATTTTTTTCATTAGCTCTTGATTCTATTATTATCAAAAATGATTTTTTTCTCTTATCATAACTTTATCGATGAAATGCCATAAATTAAAAGGCAATAATTAAGTTGTTTTAACAAAAAATAGATAACTTAAATACTCAATAATACAGGGGTGAAGGTTCTGAATTTTTTTTTTACATTGCTAAAACTATAAGAAATAAAATCCCCGAATGTTATTAATAGAAAGTAAAAAATAATCTATAAATCAATGGATAAATAAAAAAATAATATTTGAAGGAAGTGAGAAGATGATAGAGAGAGAAATATAGTAACAAAAAAGACTGGTTCAAATTCAAAGTAAAAATTTACTACTAAACTAAAGTACTTTATAAAAGAAGAAAGTTTTTAATTATTTATGATTAGTGTTTGATTATTATAATATAGTAGTTTGATTATTTATATTTAAATACTTTATTATAATTTAAGAGTTTGATTGTCATAACTTTGAAGTTTGATTATCTATATTTAAGTATTTGATTTCTATAACTTAATAGTTTGATTGATTATGTTTAAATTATACTTTATTTTAATTCAGTAGTTTGATTATTCATATTTAAGTGTTTGATTATTATAATTTAATAGTTTAATTATCCATATTTAAGTGTTTGATTATTCATATTTTAAATAATATCAAATTCATAAATAAAGAGATTTCAACTAAAAGAATATTATTTTGTAGCTCTATGGAAGATTATAAAGCTTTTTCTCCATCCATTCCTTTCAAAGTTTCATTTGTGTTATAAGATAATTTTATGTGGATGTCAGCTATAACATGGAGTAACATATACGCTCATAGAGTAACATGGACCCTTGATAATTAGTAATGATGATGCCTCCTTTACTGGTTGGATCTAATAGTTTATTATAGAGTTGGATAGATGTGAGGCGGTAGCACATTACCTACACTGCTGGGTTTGCTACTTAGTATCTTAGACTTTTCTATATATAAAGGAACAAGTCCTCATTGTACGTACACACAAGAAATCCAATAGCATAAGCATAAGCTATTTACTCATCATCACAAGTTATTTACTCATATATCATTATACGTAGCTTCTCTTGTTATTATTTTATTACAACACATTACCAGCACGAAGCTCTAATCAGTTTATTTTGAAATACGAAGCTCTGATCAAGTTACTTTGAAGATATAAGGTACTGAATTCTCATTATGGCAAAATTTTCTTATCTTGAATTTAATGCTCTTCATTTATCCGGTAACAATTTTTTGTCATGGATATTGGATGCTGAAATCCATCTCAATTCAATGGATCTTGGAGATACCATTAAAGCTGATAATAAGGCATCCCTGAAGGATCGCGGTAAAGCAATGATTTTCCTTCGTCGTCATCTTGATGAAGGTTTGAAAAATGAATACCTTACAATAAAAGATCCTCCAGATCTATGGAAAAATCTTCATGAAAGATATAATCACCAAAAGACGGTGATACTCCCTCAAGCTCGTTATGAATGGACACATTTGCGTCTACAGGATTTTAAATCCATTATTGATTATAATTCAGTCGTGTTACGTATTACCTCACGATTAAAATTATGTGGGGAAAATATCACTGAAAATGATATGTTGGAAAAGACTTATACAACCTTCCATGCTTCTAATATGCTCATGCAACAGCAATATAGACAAAAAGGTTTTACCAAATATCATCAATTAATTTCTTGCCTTCTTGTTGCGGAACAAAACAATGAATTACTCTTGAAATCATGAAGTAAATGTGGCAAACTATGACCCCCGAAGAGGTAAAAGGCAAGACTTTGGTAAAAAAAAATTTTATGGAAGGAAATAGAATTATTTTCATAAGAGAAAACCTCACCTGAAGTGGGAAAGAAATAACGAGCATAATAAGAAAACGGAGAATAAATGTTTTCGTTGTGGTGATGTTGGCCATTAGACTCGTACCTGTCGTACTCCAAGGCATTTGGTTGATTTTTATCATGCTTCATTAAAGGAAGATGATAAAGAAAAAGAAACAAATTATGTTTCAAAAAGTGATGATGAAAATCACTCCACCCACTATGATATCTTCGATTTCTTCGAGGATGATGAAGGATACATTGGCAACTTAATTGATGGAATAGTTTAATATATGTATTTGTTATTTTTATATCATCAAGTAATGTAAGATTTAAATGTTGTTTTGTTTGAAATTTTGCATGATAATAAATGTGTGATGTGTTTGAATACAATAAGATATTTGCATGATAATAATGATATTCGACTATAATACCATACTTATACTTAAGAGAAAGATGAAAACATTGGAAAGTCTAGAAGTTAAACTATAATAGAATGATTAATAACCAAAGAGAAAGTATTATAAATATAGGAAAATCAAACCATAGTTATTAAAATTGAACCGGATCGAATGGTTTGATTAGAAAATAAATAAAAGGAAAAACAACTGAAATAAATGGATTTTGAACCCATATCTAGGGGTTTAGAAGGTATAACTTTGACCACCATGATATGTTTTGTTTTGTGATCATATATGATAATTAATATATATTTATATGTATGTATTGAATATATGTTTTGATGTATTTCATTCTTAATTGTGATTATACTAAGTATATAGTACCTTTTGGTATGAATTACGATTATTATCATGTAATTGAATCACATGTATAATAAACCAGAAGTTTACTTGTACGGGTATTTATTGGAAGATCAGAAGTTTCTTCAATATAATAAGTTTTCTTATATTGAATGTTCTCAATACTTAATGGCCATCACTAATAAAAGTTTGAAGTTTGAAACAAATTGGAAGGAATACATTGTGATACATGTGTGAAGAATTTTCCACCATGTAAGATTTAATGAGATAGTTCGTGTTCTTAATATATACGTTTATAAAACCGGCATACGTATTTGACTTGCAACCTAAAGTTTGCATGATTACTTGCGCAAGTATTTGATCTAAGAACACAAAAGTCTCAATGGTCCAATCAAACTTTATGTTCACAGTGTTGATGAAAGTGATTATTATATGGCCAATGGTGAATGTGATTGAACATTCAAAAGTTTATGTTCCCACACAAATTGAATCACCATTATTGTTTATGGAATGCCTCGAGATTATTGCTACACTTGATATGAGAACAAATTCACATAAACACTTGTGGATAAACAATTGTTATCGTAGCAATTGAAAGTTGTGGTAACATCAAAATTCTCCCCCAATACTAGCTTTGGCCTGAAGCCAAATATTTCCATTTTAAAGTTTTATGAACTATAACGAAGGTTCATTATTGGAAATGTATGTTGGATATAATTTTTCTTTATTGATGAAAATGTTTCCAACAGGGGGAGATAATGGAAAGTTTGGAACATGATTTCCATGGTAAAAAAGATCAAAATGCATTAATATGATTTCAGATCCTCGAACATGACAGTATGAACCAGAAGTTCATTACAAGTCTATGATGCATTTTATGATCTTATACCGAAATAAGAAAATGCCCAAATTCAAATTGATATCCCTATTGGACATATGGCCATTGAAATAAATACACGCCAGAAGCGTAGTAGGCCACTCGATTCCAAATATAATATTCAAAAAGAATATGGGCAAATGATGTTACTAGAGGCAAATAATCTTCCTGTAGAAGAAAGATACAAAGTAATGACACCTGCAGTTGTCTAAAGTTTTGACATAATTTAAATGCCAGAGGACGTTCAAGTACTTGAAATTTGAAATGATGAGATCTCAGTCAACTATGTCCTTATGAATAAAAAATGGAATCGAAATGTGATAATCTTGAGCCAACTACTAATGTCGACAAAGAAATGAATGGCTCAAATAAAAGCCATGTAGCGTGAAATATTTAACTAAATATAAAGTTTTTGGACCTGTAGTCCATACACCAGAAGATGTAACATTTGTTGAATACAAACGTGTATTCCATGAGAAAAATATATAGGCTTTGCTTATGGCATAAAGCTTTTGAAGAAATATATATTTCCCTGAAGTGGATATGATTATAGTAGATGCAATTACCTTGAGGTATTTAATTGGCTTATCTACAAATCATAAACTAAAGTGCATCTAATGGATGTAGTCACAACTTATTTATATGGGTCATTAGACCATGATATCTACATGAAAATCCCTGAAGGATTAAAGATATCTAAGACATCCAAAGCGAATCATCAAGGGCTATACTCTGTTAAATTGCAAAGATCTGTATATGGTCTAAAGCAATCTGGACGGATGTGGTATAACCGTCTTACAAAGTATTTGATGAAAAAGGGTTAAAAAATGATGATATTTCTCCATGTGTTCTTATAAAGAAATCTGCATCTGGATTCATTATAATTGCAGTATATCTTGGTGATTTAAATATCATTGGATCTCCAGAAGAGATTCCCAAGATCGTTAATATTCTAAAAAGAAGAATTTGAAATGAAAGATTTTGGAAAAAATTAGTTCTGTCTCGGCATGCAGATCGAGCACATGAAGGATGGGATATTTATCCATCAAAAGACTTACACTGCGAAGATTTTACATGGATGAATCACATTCATTGAGTACCCCAATGATTGTTAGATCATTAGATGTGAAAAAAAAAAGATTAGTTCCGACCTAAAGAAGATAACGAAAATGTCCTTGGTCCAGAAGTACCATATCTCAGTGCTATTGGAGCATTGATGTATTTTGCTAACAATACGCGACCTGACATATCGTTCGCGGTAAATTTATTAGTAAGGTATAGTTCCTTTCTAACCAAAAGGCATTGGAATGAGATTAAGCAAATTTTTAGGTATCTTCGCAGAACGGTCGATATGGGGTTACTTTATGAATATGAATCCAAACCACAATTGGTGGGTTATGCAGATGCATGATATTTATCCGATCCACACAAAGGTAGATCTCAAACAGGATACTTGTTCACATTTGGTGACATGGCTATATCATGGAGATCTACGAAGCAGACCATAGCTGCAACCTCTTCAGATCATGCCGAAATCCTAGCCATACATGAAGCAAGTTGTGAGTGCTTTTGGCTCAGGAATTTGATTGGATGCATTCAATCGTCATGTGGGTTGCCCGACAAGAAGATAGCTCCGACAACTTTATATGAAGATAATGCGGCATGCATTGCTCAGCTAAAAGGTGGATACATCAAAGGAGATAGAACGAAGTATATTTCTCCTAAGTTCTTCTTCACACATGACATTCAGAATCAAGGTACGATTGATGTTCAGCAAATTCGCTCAAGTGATAATTTGGCGGACTTATTTACGAAATCGCTTCTCACACCTTCCTTTGAAAAGTTGGTACATAAAATCGAAATGCGACGATTTCGAGATCTTAGGTGATGCTGTCAACAGAGGGAGACTACACTCTTTTTCCTTTGATCAGTTTTTATCCCACATGGTTTTTGCAGACGAGGTTTTTTAACGAGGTAGTCTTATCCTTAAATGACATCTAAGGGGGAGTGTTATAAGATAGGAAAATGTTCCGGTATTCCGATTTTCTTTTCGGAATATGATATTCCACTATTTAGGACCATTCAAATATATAAAAACAAATACTTAAGGTCCAGATTTAATGGATAAAACATATATGAACATGATGTTTGAGAGTGTATGTAGGCATGCAACCATTTTAACAAGTTTTCTTACATTAAAGTTGTCCGTTTGTCCTCCTCCATACTTAAAGAGCCACTTTTTCCACCATATGCATTTGGCTAAGCTGCATGCACCCAGGAGGCCATGACCAACTACGTTCCTTTTATTTTCTTTTTTTTTTTTCTTTTTTGAACAAGTTCATAACAATCATGAATATATATATACTATTTTGTATTTCATAAATTTTATTTATTATACTGCCATAAAATATTAGATTATTTATTTATTATATATTTAATTATTCTGTTATGATAAGATTAATAATTCTGGTGACTAATTATTTAAATAAAAAATAGAAATTAATATGTATAAATATATACAAATATACGATAATTAATTTAATGATTAATTTTTTGTGTTACGTAACATTTTTACTTCACAAATATATTTATTTAATGAGCTTAAAGTTTATTTAAAAACTAATAAAAATAATGTTAAGCTCCTTAGTTTTGCTTGTATTTTTTTTTAAAAGAAGTTTAATCAAAATTATGTATGCTATGTTGGTAAAATCTAAAGGTATTTTCGTAAGAATTTCAAATATTAGTAAAGGAAAAGTATAGATAATCAATATTTTTTTAACTAATAAATCAGCCAAAAAAATAGAACATCCGTAACCATTGTTTATAAAACGTCCACAATAAAAGAAATAGAACATCTGAAACCTAAGGCAACCAACAATCAACCAAAAAAAATAGAACATCCAAAATATATAAACAGAACATCTAAAACCTAAAAAAATAGAATATCCAATATAAATTATTGGCTGATATTGATTAATTTTTTATTGGTTACCTAGTATTATTTATTAGTAAAAGGTAGAGTAAAGTTAACGAGGCTTGTAAGAAGTAAAATATTTGAAATTAAAGTTTTTTCTTAATATGTCAACTTTTTTTAGCTTAATACTAAAATTCCAATCTTTTGAAATTAATTACCTAAATGTGATAATGATCTAAAATTTAAATTTGGTATCATTAATGATTGCATAATTGATTATATTTTAAATTTTTATGTTTTATGAATTGTAATTGATATTTTTAATATTTTATACGGTGACAAAGTAATTTATGTTATAATATTATTTATTACCACTAGGGTGTACAAGATCCGGACCGACTCGTGACCCTGTCCGAACCCGGTGTAAATTTGCCGGGTTGGGTTCGCTATTTGTGGTCCGTTGTGATTTTCGGGTCGGATTCGGGTCTTGTTTCAGGTCACCCCGTCCGGCCCCGAAGCCACTTATTTTAAATTAAAAGTGCATTTTAAGGTTAAATTAGTGATAAAATATTACATTTTTATACTTCTTCAATATTTTATATATTATATAATATTATATTTGCTTTAAAATAATTTATTTTGATATAAACATAATATCACATTTGTTAAATTTAATGTTTAAAAATAAAAATTGGTTACTTTTCTATATAAAATTTATAAAATTATATATATTAATTTATACCCAAACCTGGCCCGGTGTTATATTTAAATTTATAAATTAGACCCGCATGTTATTAGGGCCGGCTTCGGGTCTTGTCAAACTCGGCCCGGCTCGGCCCATGTGCACCCCTAATTACCACCAAAAAAAAATTATGCTGTTAGGAAATTTTATTTTTTTAATCTATTTTGTGGGTTACATACATATATAATTAAGTATAATTATATTAGTTATTTTATATTTAGGTTTAAATAAGTGTAATGCTAGGGAACCAACGTTAGAGGACCAATAGGGAGCCAATAAGTGTAATTGGGAAATAGTGGGTGGTAAAAGATGAGAGAGAAAAGAAGAAAAAATGATATTGGCTCCATATTGTCTCCCTAATATTAGCTCCCAAGACTTTCTCTTTAAATAATAAAATGAATAAATCAATAGTACTTACCGATTTGAATCTAATAAGAATAAAATCAAAGCCAATACTTTCTATTTTACTTGAATCTTTAAATTTTAATGAGAACTAATAACTTAGTATAAATAGGACTCTAGGGTCTAAAACATACCTAAATTGCTATTTGTAACCCTTACCCAATTTAAATAATTGTTAAAAATAAAATTAAAATATACTGGTTTAAAATACTAAAAGTAATACTAGCCAACATTTTTTCTCAAATTTTGGACGATCAGTTTTAATATTTTGCGATCAATTATTATTTTAGATTATTAGTTTTATTTTTATTAATAAGTAATAATTAACAGAATGTTTGTTTGCTAAGGTTGTAACTGTTAAATGTATAAAAATTAATAGATTAAAAAATTTGTTACGATTAACAAAATTAAAAATTAGTTTTTTTATAAAAATAGTCGATGTGTTTATAAGAAATAATGTAAAATCAACCTAATTGTTTTTAAAAATATTAAATAAGTGCTAATTTCATATCTACTTTTTATTAATTTAAAATTTTTTAAAACAAATTAAACAATAAAAGAAGCATAAATAAGTAAAAATAATAAGAGGACAAAAAAGAAAAAAAATATAAATACACAAATGTTGTTTACAATAAATAAATAAATAAATAAAATAAAGCACTCATGTTTGTCATGTATTGGCATGTTGGAGAGGAGAGAAACCACACTCAAGTGGCTATCCCTCGGCTCCTCCCAGGCTCCCACCATATTTATCTATCTATTGGTTAATTGCATGTTTTGTCTTTTTGTATGAATAAAGTGGTTTCTTTAGTAATTTTGTCTTTTACTAGACAACAAAAAACATGGGCAACTTATTCTTATAGGAGAATACCATATTCCGTTAAAGTGGATGGAATATGGGATAATCTTCCATATATAATTTTATGTGGATGTCAGCTATAACATGAAATAACATCTATCCTCATGGAGTAACATGGACCCTTGATAATTAGTAATGATGATGTCTCCTCTACTGGTTGGATCTAATAGTTTATTATAGAGTTGAATTGATGTGAGGCGGTAGCACATTATCTACACTATTGGGTTTACTATTTAGTATCTTAGACTTTTCTATATATAGAGGAATAAGTCCTCATTCTACGTACACACAAGAAATCCAATAGCATAATCATAAGCTATTTACTCATATATCATTATACGTAGCTTCTCTTGTTATTATTTTATTACAACAATTTGATATATTTTTCCTTTTTTTTTTCTAATATCTTTTTGTTCATTTTTCTTTTCCTTTCAATATAATTTGAATTGTGTTTGATTATAGTCTAATTATAAAATGTGTTTGAATTTTTTTGAATTTTTTTATTTGATTATTACCTTAAATTTGTTTGATTATATAGAATTTTTTAATATAATTTTGAGTGTATTTAATTATAATCTGAATATATATTAAATTTAAACTTTGAATTAGATTATTGAATTTGATTATTATTTTTAGCGCGTTTAGTTATTCCTATCTTTTATAATAAGATTTGGAGTGCCTTTGATTATAATTAAATATACTTTAAATCATATTAATAAATCAATTATAATCAAATACGTTGAAAATAACAATCAAATACAATGATATAAATCAAAATTTCGAATAGTGCCTTTTTCAATTGGTTACTATATAAATTATATAGTCCGAATAAAAAATAACAAAGAACTCATAAAAACCAAAATCAATTGAAAATAGCATGCATATATACAAAGCACAACTCAAAAAGTTTAGAGAATTATGAAGTTATATATATTTATGCTGATATAAAGGAAAACATGTATTCAACCACCACAAAAAATAATAGCAAAATTGAAAAAAACACTAGTTAAAAAATATAGATTGACAATAAAAAATTTGGAAACATGAAAAAAAAAATAAAATGAAATAAAATAAATAAAATAAAATAAAATGAAAATAAGAATTTTATTATGCATATAAAAAAGGCCAACTCAAATAAGTTCCAATGAGAATTTTTTTTTTTTTGGGTAAAGCCAATGAGAAATGTTTGAGAGAGAAAGTTAGAAGGAGGAGAGAATCCCATTTTAGCTAGGGGAAGACATTGACGTCAGAGAGAAGAAAAGAGAAAGTGATCTTAGCGCATGTTATTAAATTTGGTGAGAATAAGGAGCACAAGTTAAAAGTGAGTGCGGGCTTTAATTTTTAATTTTTGAATTTTTATATGTCGGAAATTATTTTTCTTATGGAAACTAATTAAGTGTATTTCTTTTATATTACCCTATATCGTGTTATACTCCGTTGTGGACCTGACAGGGAGGCTGAGCCAACACGCCAGTGGCGTGCTGCACCACGCCAGGTGCGAGGTGAGAAGATGTGACCAGACGTGCGGTGCAGAGGAGCAGAAATTCCTCCAACCTTTCCCGTTTTCCAGGCAACAGAGATGCAGAGATTCCTTCAGCCTTTCCCGTTTTCCAGGCAACACGCCATTGGCGTGGTGGAGCAGCGCACAGAAACACGCCA
>JASCZI010211829.1:22366-38609 GCA_036250425.1 Stylosanthes scabra | reverse complement strand
ATATATATATATATATATATATATATATATTTTGTCGATTACAATAGAGTTAAATTAATAATTTCATAATAAAAAATTAATGATCGACTTTTTAGGGATTATTTTATTTTTATCTTAATCTATTAAACCTCATTTCGTCAAAACAGGTTAGAGTGACAATTTATTCCATGATATAAGTTCATAATTATTGATTTGGTATATATACTATTCAAAATTATCATAATTATTGATTTGGTATATATACTATTCAAAATTTCAAGTTTTAATTGAATTTTACTATTCAAACTCTTTTTATTTAAATAAAAATTATTCAATACAGATCTAAATTCATACAAATATAAAAAAAATTTTTACAATATAAATTTTATACTTTATATTTTAAAAAAATTAAAATAATATATAAATGTGAACCTACATATTCTTTTAATAAAATCTAGAATAAGTCAACTTGTTTAAATCATAGGGATGACATTTTTAACAGCATTCTCAGGAGAATTTAAAAGTAAGCAGTAAAAATCCATATTCCAACAAGAAAACAATATTGTCAGTGAAATAAGAACAATAACAATAACAACATGCATAAAGAGAGAAGTGTACACATACAGGACAAACATACTATATGAAAATACTAAATAGAGATAATCCACATGACATTAATTTTATATATATAATTTTTTTTCATTAGAATTCTTTTTAAATAATATCTCCTAACTCAACAAATCGAGTATTAATTCATTATAAATTTGACTATTTAAATTATATTCAAAAGTATATTACTACTAAATAAATTATTATATATGTAAAGTAAAATTTGAATAGTCAATACTTATTTAAATAGATTATTAAATTAATTATTAGACTAATTTAATTTAATTGAATTGGATTGATATTTTATTAATTAATTAGTTAGTGGGGATGGGAAATTAAACACACACAGAGATTAGATAGAGACAAATGGTGATATCCAAAAGAGGGAAAGAACCCTAAAATATTGGCTTTTGCACATGGGATAGTTTTTTCAAGTGTCATAATTATTGACTCCTTCTTCAATGAGAGAGCATGCATGTCAAGGTCATGACAGCCACAGAGGCATGTTCTTATATCCAGGAATGTGATATCAGAGCATATTGCTGTCCATGTCACTCAGATATTATATCAAATATCACCACAATTATATTCCCTTTTTTTCCTTCAAATTTTCTCTATTTTTAAAGAGGTTTTACCGATTTGGTAAAATTATGATAATATGCATGTATTGGATATGGAGTTTAGTACCAAAATTACTCTAAAGAATTTATTAATTTGATTAAAAAAATACCCTTTTTTTTGTCATTTGTGTGTTAATATATGGGAGTATTTTGATAGTTTTTGTTAAACTAATCAATTTTCTAGAAGATATTTCTGTCAATGACATCTTTTAGAATTATTTTTGTTAATGCTAAAATAAAAATTTATATCTTATAAAATACATCTATAAATTTTATATCAATAAAAAATTTTCAGTATGCTTTTTATATATATTTAAAAGTCAAATGTATGTAATATATTTGTTTATTACAGCATTGTCATCAATTAAGAGCCGTTCAATTACATTCTTCATTATTATTATCCAACAAGACTTGATATAAATAATTTCCATTATATATCATTATTATGCAGGAGTTGAATTAGTTAAAAAAATAAATATTTTACATAATATTTTTTATATTCTATAAATTTTTATATTAAATACCTTTTTAAATTAAAAAATAAAAAAAATTGTAAGAAAGATTTATAATGTAACTTTACTTGGATCTAAAAGAAGAAGGGTAGGCATGAGCACATGCTCCCTCATTCTCTGATATGGCAGATGCAGAAGAAGAAATATCTGTAGTGTGTCTTGTTTTGCTGCACCATAATATGCGCTCTCTCATTGTGATGTGCACATGCTCTTTTTCTGGAGAGCGACCATTCTTACTGTGCCATACCCCATCCCATGCATGTATTACTCTCTTAAATGACCATCAACTATAAATTCCATAAACTTGCATATTACATATATCAGCTTAATCCCAGCCTGAGTTGGTACGCTGTAAACTTCTTAGTCCGCCTAAGCAAGTATTTGAAATTCAAAAACATTTTTGTATATGTAGCAATTTATTATCCAGTGATAGCTAGATCTTTAAATAAAATTCAGATCCGCGACGAATTAATTCTTGAGATGTCGAGTTGGGCGATATCGTGAGAGAAAAAATTTAAACCCAACTTGATTGGTCCGATACTTATTAATTTATTAATTTATTTGTCCATTTAAATAACATTAGAGTGCGTAAAAAAAAAGAAATTTTAGAGGAATACAATAACCTAGTAATTCGTTTAATCAAAAATAAGATTTTGAGAAATAAAAAATAAAGATATATCAATTTAAATTTTTATAAGAAGTGATTTGATAATATAATATCTAAATAGAAAATGTCTAAAATTTAATTTTTATTGATTATAAAAAAATTAAGTTTAGTATAAGATAAATAAAAAATATATTTGTTTTTTCTATATTTTAAATTTTTTTAATGAAGTAATTTTATGACATATATAATATAATAACATATTAAATAAATGAATTAAAGATGAATATGAGTTGAAGCAAAAATTGAAAATTGGGCACTTTGAATTTCTTTTATCTCTATGTAGATGTAGATTAGGGTCCCTATTACACTCCCAATTGCATAGCACCTGACGACAAATATGTTACTAGCTAGGATACATACAACTAGCATCTGGAGAAAGCAACAGAATTAAAATCATAATTTCTTATAATATACATTATACAATAAAACACATTATTTTTATTCTACATTTATTTTATTTATTATTATATTATAAAATAATTGGAACATAAGTTCATTATTTGGGATGAAAGGAATGGTGGCCTTAATTTGGTTCGGACATTTCATCAGTGTTAAGTGATTATAACTTAATTAAAAGTACTTGTTAAACATGTTCATAGATTGCAATTGAATA
This sequence comes from Stylosanthes scabra, assembly GCA_036250425.1. Lineage (NCBI taxonomy): Eukaryota > Viridiplantae > Streptophyta > Magnoliopsida > Fabales > Fabaceae > Stylosanthes > Stylosanthes scabra. The sequence continues at coordinate 35,609 of JASCZI010211829.1, read as the reverse complement.
GATAATGAACATGGCTAATAAAATATAGCTTTACTCCTGTGCTAGATCAATTAAAAAAAATAAAATAAAAGAAGAAGCGCAACTTACTAAATTGGATACAAATTTTACTAAAATGAATTTTTTTTTAAAAAAAATAGTATCAAAATTTTTTTCCCAAAGTATCACTTAGCTCGACAGCTAAGGAATAATTTTTCGCAGATTTGAGCTTCATTTAAGAGTTTATTACTGTCAATGAGTTGCTGCATGCATAAGGCGAGATTCGAACTCTAGCACTTACTTAAGTGAATTAGTGAGTTAAGCACTATACCAACTCAAGTTGGTTAGTATTAAGATCTCTTGATACTTATACTTTGCGATTAAACTCAAATGAAGTCACTTTGAATTAATAAACTAGATATGATGCCAATGTGTTCAAAAGAAAAAAAATGTTAACAATAAAAAATCGAAATTTTGTTATTGGAAGTAGAAAACTAGAAGATGATGCAAAATCGAAAATAGAAAGAATTGTTACATGCAGTGTTCTGTATTTTCTCTACAAAATTCCCAAACTCCCATCATTCTGCCAAACCAAATAATTAAGCTAATAAGCCAATCTAATAAAATAAAATAAATAATATAGAAGGGAAATTAAAAAGATTAAGAGACTAACTATTAATTAAGTACGATAATTTACGCTTAATGGACCTTAAAAAAGAGACCACCAGCACAGAGATCTTCTTCTCAATTTTCTCCCATCTTTTCTTCCATAAATAAAAGGATAAAATTAAAGAACATTTAAAAAAAAAAAAAACTAAGCTATAACAAGACAACATTTTCATTGTTATTACTATTGTTCTCACAAGTGGTTGAGGTTGTGGTTGTGGTGTTGCCATAAAACTCAATCAAGTTCTGCAAGATGACCACCATTGTCTTGAGTGAAATGATGTAATCAGCAGTTTCCTGAAACAATCTGTCAGTGGGTTTCATCATCATCATGCTGCTGCTGTCTCTGTTGTTGTTGTAGTTCTTGGAAGGAATAAGATTCTTCAGTGCTTCAAGCTTCTGTGATACCTTTGATGATGACTTCATATTCTTCTTGTTCTGCTTCTTCTTCGTTACCATTGTTGTTGTTGTTGTTTGCTTTCTTCTACTTCTTCTTGTGGCTCTTTTCACAGAGAGCTTGTAATTGCTGTGCTTCTTTGTGCTCATGTTCTTCGTGTTCATTGTTATTGATATTGTCACCGAAGAAAGAGAGGAATGAAAATCAAGAAAGAGTGGAAGAGAAGGAGAAAGAAGAATGTGTGTTCTGTTTCGTTCTTTCTTTCTTTCTTTAAGGAATTGTTTGGTTGGGGGCGTAAGAAAGTGCGTGAAAGGGTTTAAGTAGAAATTGCCTCCTCATTATGTTCGTTATTACATGAATACCCCTGCCTTTTCTTCATTTCTTTTAAGGAATTAAATAGAATTGTCAATTGAATACTACTACAAAACCAACGTCAGGAACTAATAATTAAGTTATCCAAAATTTATATGAGTTATCATCCGTAACTTATATATCCAAGATCAAGTTATTATAAAAAATTTATATGAATTATCATTTATAACTATTTGTTGGTTCTTTATTAGTCATAATATATTGATTCCCTAATCTTTTTCTTCTCAATTTTGTACAACAATACTATATTATCAACCGAATTTATTATTTTTTTATTACTTAGTTATTAGTATTGAAAATGTGAATTAAAATATGACAAAAAAATATGAGAGTTGAGGAATAAAAATGACGGTCAAAGTAAATTAAAATGAGAAATGATTCAGAGTTCTAACTCATAAATTCAATTATCCTTCTAATTTTTACATAAAGAAAATTTTATAAGTTAGGTATCTATATCACAACTTAAGAAAATTAATGAACATCTAACATTTCTCATTATGTATATATATTTACCATATTTCTTGTCGTAGTTAGTTAATATTACTTAATTTTAGGGTTTAAATTTATAATTTTAGATTTAGAGTTAATGATTTATAATTTAAGATTTAAAATTTACAATAAATAAAATAATTTTTAAAAATTTTACTAGTGTTGACAGAAAAAATTAATTACTTAATACTACTCGTATATGATATCCAAAAGTGATAACTTATAATTAAATCATATAAGTAATATAATCAGAATTATAAATTATATCATATATACTTAAACTTAACTTATATTTATAATTAAGTTAGACTTATGTTTATGATCAAATTACAGATAAAAGTATGGAAATATAGGGGTTATTTTTAACGATAATATGCCACATTTCTAAAATTTAATACTAATGTGTCATTTAAAAAAAAATTATCGAGATGCATGCTAAAATAATTTGACTATGCAACATACTAAAATATTAATAATTTAATTATTTTAATAATTATGTATTTCACTAAATATATATATAGATACACAATAATTAACTAATTTAATAACTATTTTTTGTACTTAAGAAACATTTTTCTTACGAACTTCTAAGTTGTATATATGTTAAGTGTTAACTAATCACCGAAAAGAAGTAGCTGTCATTATTGACTCAAAAAGTTTAATGTTGAAACCATTAATAAAATATTATAGTTACATGTGTGTAGGACTTAACATATAAGATGAGCTTGGTAGGGAACAAAGAAACCATGAAGACCATATATAAGTATTAAGTAGATTAATATGAATATGATGAATTAGAAATTAGATAAATAAATAAAAAATAATGATATTTGAATAAATGATTTTGGCTGACTAATTTTAATTAAGTAATTTATTTCTATATTAAATAAAATATTATTTTATATATTAAATAGTATAAAAATTGCACATAAATAAATTTTTGTTGGCTTATTGCCATACACACGTGTCCTTTTTATTTTTACTAATAAATCACTAAAATATATGCTAATGAAAAATGTTAAGTTGATATTTCCCTAACCCGATTCAATGAAAAAATATTGCTTGCCCTACTTTGCCCATCCAAAAAGCACAGCTTCTTTACATCTCTCAACTAACAAAATAAACCTTGGTCAAAAAAATAAATAAAACTAACAAAATAAACCATAAGACCCAAGACCCAGATGCAATTAATCCTCATCTATTTAATGCAGTATGCAATGTGAAGATAAGGTTCACAGAAAGATGCAATTAATAAATGTTTAATTTAATTCCTAGTTTTATAAACCTGTTTGAATTTAACTTTTAAAATTTTAAAATTATTAATTTGAGTTTAATTTTCTATATATTATAAATGTAAACAAATAATTAATTATATTTTTTCACATTATTAAAAATAATTAATTTTCACATTAATATATGAATTTAATTAGATAATTATATAAAATTCAATATATTAAAATAAAATTATATTAATTTAATATTTAACTCAACTATAATTATATTCACATAAAATTAATAATTAAAAATTATTAAATAATAATTTAATCAAATATATTAAATTATACAAGAGTTTTGGAATATTAACTTCAGGTAAATCCATTGTGCCTGGGTCTCCATAGTTGTATTTTAGATTTTGTATGGTAAAATGTGAAAGGGTATGATTGTAATTTGAGAAGAGAGAGGAGAAAAGTTACGGGTGTGAGCCCAATTGAAAAAGAGGAAGCGGGAAGAGAGGCGCAACTTGCGAGCCAGAGAGGCAGAAAAGCCTTCACCTCTGTAACGGCACATGTTCAAGGTCCCGGCACCTACACACTCTTCAGACTTAATTACCATTTTGTCCCTACACCATTCAAAATAAAACACAACCATGTTAGATTTCCATAATTCCGTAGCAATGACATCAACATTAAGTATTGAGTTAAAAATTTATATATAACTAGTTAATTACAATATGTGACTGTGAAACCACATTAGGTAATACAAGTAATAATGGTTTAAGTTGTTTAAGTATTTAATTCGAATTCAAATTTTGAAATTCCCCAAAATAAATACAGGAATTAGTTTCAATCTGTCGAATTTAAGATATTTCTTGAGAAACAAAATAAAAAGAGTCCATGAGGTTGGGAGTTGGAGGGTTACTTTTTTGTACTTCATTTGTAAAGCTTTATTTGCAATTTGCTCTGTAAAAAAAAAATCTATTAAATTCATATGGTCTTAGTCCATATATATTTTTTCCATTTATAGTGTCTTTCATTTTAAATAATTTTTTAATTTGATATAAAAATTAAAGATTTGGTTAGACTTTGTTGGACAAAATAGATGTATACCTGACATTATTGATTAATTAACTATTTGCTATAAAATTAGGTATTTGTCATTTCAAGAAATTTTTACTATTATGTAAACAAGTTTGATTATTTTATTACGACAAATTTGATTATTCTTATAGATATATTTATTTTGATTTTTTAAAAAAAATCAACATGATAAATAACAAATATATATATGATGCTTGTCCAAATTAAGTGTATCAAATACAAGGGAAAAGACTTGTGCATTTGTCTTGAATTGTCATATTTAATTTGCAATTTTGCACATGCATGAATATTTGCAAGCATGTAAAAGAGATGCTGATATGCTATTAATTATATTCTTAATTAAGTTTTAGGTTTGAAAAATGTTGTAGAGAGCAGTAGGCATTGAATTAAGCCGACCTATATAATCTACAAAACAAATTAAAGTAATTAAATTGGTCAATCAAATAATTCATGAAATCGTACCCTGTATACATGCATGCTACCAATACATATGGCACTATCGAAAAGGGACAAATTCATATAAACAACTAAACAAGAGGTGAAAATAATTATTGATCACATGATAGCAAAGATATGGAAAAATCTTAAACCAACCTTTATTTTAAAATAATGAAAAAGGACAAGGAGTACTGTGTTTTCTTAGGTTAATATATATATATATAATTAAAAAATATGTTATCTTAGTTTACAATAAATACTTTTGAGTAAAAATTAAAAGATGATATGTGATTATTTATTTATGAATAGTAAATAATCAAAATTACTTAAAAAATATATTGTTGAAAAATTATTTATAAAAAATGCAAATATTTTTATTTTAAAAATATTATATAAATAAAATTATTAATAAAAATGTAAAAATTGTTCAATATAGACAAGAAAAAAGGGGCTTAATTTTGTTGTTCATAAATAAAAAAATCGTTAATTTGGTTAGTTTTTTATTTGTGTTTTCACTTTTTATTGTTATTTTTAATATTTTTATTTTAAATATTTTGTAAAAAGAAAAAGAAATAAAAAGTGACACCAAAATAACATAACCAATTAAGAGAACATAAGATAAGAAGATACCACATTCAACTCAAAATCTTAAGATATTAAATAAATGAGTCTTTCATTTTATAAACTTCTCACTTTTCATTGTTCTAAAAAATATAAATGTGAGACTAACCCTGACACTTGACATCAATACTTTTCAATTCCATTAACATACAAGAGAGGTCGTTGCACTACGGGGAAATAGTATAGGGGTAATACGGTAAAAAAGAAGTTTTGGGGGTTGGGTTCCTCTCCCTCCAAATGGTGCATGTGAAGGTGATATGGGGCCAGCAAAGCTCCGTTATTACAAAACAAAAAAAGAAGAGCACATGAGAGAGAGAGAGAAGAGAATGCATTTTGCATGTGATAATGGGGGGACAGTGAGGCAGCATGAAACGTAGAGCATGTTCTGCACATTCCCTGCATGCTACTCATCAAGTGCCACCCCTTTATTTCTCTTTCAATCAAATTTAATTCAATTATTAATCTTAATTCGAAGATTAACGGATGAAAAAATTAGATATTAACACATTATGATTAATAGAGAATCAATATATATTACAAATGATAAATTATATAAATTTTAGATGATAACTTATTATTGGATATATGAGTTACTAATGATAACTTATGTAAATTTTAAATAATAATTTAATTATTGGCTTTTTAATATTAATTTTGTAGGATTGTTCTTAACGGATATATGATATATGTGATGTATTATAATACATGTGTGTATGCATGAGGTAGGCACATGCTCCTACTTGGTTTTCAACCCATTTTTATTTGGCATGTGTGCCATCTGTATTTCTCCATGTGACCCAAATTCAGCCTTAATTACCATTATCCAATTCTGGATTATATAACCATTAGGGTTTTAATTTGCTCTTGGATTTGGCTCAGCCTATTTTAGAACACATTAACGGTAAATACTAATACAATGGTTTTTTTTAAGATAAAAGGAAAAAAAAAACTTTATTTTAACTTAAATTACACTTATTTGAAAAGTATGGGATTTTTATTTGTATTTTATATTTTTTCACTTTTATTACTCAAGTAGTATATTGTTTGCTAGGCTCATCTGATTAAAAGAGAATTGAGATTAATTTGATGCATTTTTTAATCTTAGAGACTAAAATAGTATAATTGAAATATAGATTTGGTACAAAAAGCCAATCTCAAAAGACCACTCACGACTTAACTTCATTATTATTTACTTTATCCAAAGTTAATGAGTATGAGTTTAGTCATTTACAACTCATTTGAAATTCTGTGAATGATGATGAAGGAAGCATTATATTGTCCTGAAATGCAAAAGGGATGTGATGTAACATCTTTATTTGGAGGGTTTCTCAGCATCTTTAACGATAGTCATGTGCAAGGTTTCCCCAGATGGTTTTTGCTGATGAAGGCATATTATAAGCTCTCATGGATTGGCACCTTCCATGGTATTTGGTTGGATTTTTCCAAGGCCTATATGACCCACACACACCAGCATGTTTTGTCCAACGCAAATACAGTTTTGCTTTTTTGGCTTCCCCTTTCTCTATATCTTATGACTCACATGCTACAATCACTAGACACCAAAAAAAAAAAAAAAAAAAACATGCTACAATCACTTATCAAACCACTCACTCTAAGCCAATGAGTGGGAGTTGATATGGTATTACCTCCTCTAAAAGTATGGAATTCGAATCTCTTATTAAAAAAACAAAACAAAAAAAAAAAAATTCTCGCTCTATACTTTAAATGAAGTAAGTAAATTATAGTGCATTTTAGTATAGTGCATGGAATTTAAAACTTGATCTTGGTCAAATAATAGATGAAACCCTAAAATAAAATATTTTTTAATATTTATAATGTGAAAAATTAGAGTAATATTAAAGAGACAATAATACAAAATTATCATATTTAATGTAACATTTATAATTATATATTCGTAGCATTCATAATTATATATTTATAACATCTAAAATTATTTAATCATTTCAGCAATAATTAATCAACACCAAATAAAAAAATTTGGATTGCTTTGGCTAGTTTTTTATTATCTCCCAAACTTTTCCCAAAATATTATTAGGTGATTTGGATGCAAATAAAAACCCTTGCATTCATGTGTTATTTGAATAAGAAGTTATTAATGAGCTTTTATGTTAGGAGTTGGCGATGTTGAATACAACTAAACATAAAAACTCAATTTTTTTGGTGTCCAAATAAAAACTCAATTGATCAAATATAAAAAAACACTAATAATATTTATATAAAAAAATTTATGTATTATCTCACATAATTTTTTATATGTATTTTATATTTCAATATGTATTTTATAAGAATAATTAATTTTGTAGCTAATTTTTAGAATGCATATAGCATCAAATGTTCAACCAGTTTAATCGAGTTTAATTAGAATAACAAGTTTATGATAAAATAGTACATTTAAACATTTATATTTATACAAATTTTATGATATTATATGTTATAGAATAATTAAGAATAATTATAGAATAATTAAGAATAATTATAAAAGATAATAATATTTATAAAGTTAATAGTATCTGAATTCTTAAGATCTTTTCTATATGAAGCACACTTGTATTTTATATCCTTTTCAGCACACATGTGATTAAAAGAATAAATTAAATAAAATTAATGTTACAACTTACAAAAAAAAAAAAGTCGTTTTGCTTTTGGAATTATAACGGGGCATAGGCCCACAAGAAAATAAGTCTTTTGTTTTTGGTTAAGTGAAAATAAGTCTTATGAATTAGAAAAAATTGTTGGACCTAAAGACTTGTAAAAACTGAAAAGCCCAATAGTAAGTACTGCATCTTGATCCAAGCGATTCTATTCTTAATGAATGATCAACAATCAACAATATATTGAAAAGACAATAAAACTCATAAAAAATCCCAATTTTCTTTTGTTTTTGGTTAAGAAAAATATCCCAATTTCATTTAAACATTATCTCAACATCCGATCATCTTCAGAACCAAAAAAATATCAAGTACATAAACATTGAAAGGTCCAAAACCAAAAAAAAGTGGAAAGGTCCAAGACCAAAAAGAAACATGGAAACGGAAAGAATTCGAGTTACAAATCCTAAAAACTTAAATTCAAAATTGAAAAGTTATGGAAACCACAAAAAAAAAAAGAAAAGTTATGAGTTCCTATAAAACAAAAATTGAAAAAGTTATGATACAAAAGTGTTTGAATTCTAAAATTACTTAAAATTTCCAAATTCCCCCTTTTATGAAAGTGTAAATGTGTGATTAAAGAATATTTACAGCTTTAATAATAGTTTAGCTTTTATGTAATAATACTCTAAATTGGTTCTTAATAAGTTAATTTTTCTATATATGAATGAATAATTAGACGTGAAACTGATTTAATTAACCAAATAAAACTTTAAAAATTAATCTAGTGCTTAATTCATATTTTCACAACGATTTTATTTATATACCAAAATCAATAATTAAAATCACATTGAATTATGAAATACACATTAAAAATAAGTTAAATTAGCGGATTCTAGCGGGATTCTTTTCACAATTTCACATACCTTCCGGCATGCATTCCCGTCCTTTCGTGAGGTAAGCTTGCAGCACAATCCTTACAAAACCATCACAAGGACCATTCCGTAACTTCATCATTAGCCCTGTTCTTACCCGCATATAAACCAAATCCACTTCGCTCGATACTCCAAAATCATTTTCCCAAACGCACTCAATTTCCCCGCCAATCGTTTCCCCAATTCTCTTCCCAATCTAACCCTCTCTCACATCTTAGGGTTCACACACTCAAACTTCAACTGCTCTTCACTCAAACCCTAATTCCTTTCAATTTTCCCCAAATTCCACCATTCACCAACCGTATTCACCTCTCCATGCCCTTTCGGAGCTGACCTGTACCATTCCATGAGTTTTCCAGTCACTTCCGGCGGTGGCGGCGCCTCGTCCGGCCGCCGCGGCATCGGACTTTCCAACACTATCCACTCCGAGGTCGCTCCTTGCCTGCCGCTGCCGTCGCTTCCGGTGTTCTGCGGATCCTCCGATCGGGACCTCCGACTTGTTGAATCGCCAGCGGTGCTGAACCGTGTCGACGTGCTTGCACAGGCTGTAAAGATCGCTGAGCTGCTCCAGCACACTGATGTGTCGTACTTGTAAGCATTCTTTATTCGATTTTTTGTCCTGCATTTTATTATGCTATCGTTGAGATTTATGTTTGAAGTGGTAGAGAAATGCTAAATTAGGTACTGATTTCACGGTGAATATTCGGTATACTTCGTTTTTTTTTAAGTTGGAATTTGTGAGCTGAAGTTAGAGGCGCGTGAATTTCATATTTCCATGCGATTTACTGTAGTCGTATGTGATGAATTCTGACTTTTGGTGCTGCTACGAGTTTGGCACCATATGTAGTTGAAGTTGTTTAGTTTAAGGCATTGTTGCTGAAGCTTGCATGTTTATGTCTCATGCGTATTAGTATTGAACCTAGATATTGATTGATGCTATTGTAGTTAGTTTGAATTGAGTTTAATGCTTTACGTTTGATTACTGTTGATTGGTTATCATTATTGTTGTTATTATTTAAACTTCGTGGATAGAATATTTGTGGAGAAGACATAACTGCTTTATGAGCAGTGTGTATTGTTTTATAGTATTGATTTATGATTAGAGAAATATGACTGACATTCATTTCGGTTATTTTCATGTGTTCATATTAACGTCGCTTTGTTGTTATTGTGGTCAATTTTGGTTCTGTTACTATGTTTGATATTATTAATGAATTTAATTTAATATAATTTTTATGTATTGTTTTATGTTTTACATAGAAACTTAAGAGATGATAACAGCAGTGGTCCGTATATGTACATTGAGCCATTGGAACTCCATGATGAAGTTCTCAGGTGCAATCCTGAAGCATTTGAATACAGTACCAAAGGTAAACACAAACACAGCACATGGTTTTCCTTGGGGAATGTTACCTTTCTGGATTTATTCCAGTCTCATAGGCTTGTTGCTGCTCATTATACAGAAATGATGTGTAGGAGAGATTGAGTGTCATGCTTTTGCTATCTGCAAAATTAGGCCAGGCTGAGATTTATGACGGAAGAAACTGTTAAAGAAGTTTTTATTTAATGCTCATGAGTCATGAGTTATTTGTCAGTTATAACTTTCAACATGTTGAACACCACTTGCTAGTTGGAAGAGGATTTTTTTTTTTTTGGACATAGCATTGTACTCTGGTCCGTGTAGATGTACACCATCGTGACATTGTCTCAATCCCAGTCCAATGACATCATGGAGTGTGAAAATGCAATTGACATATGTGATGTTATTCTTTGATAAAACTAGAGCGTGTTTGTTTTAAACTAGTCTTGTAATCAGCTGTTCGAGCTAGAGCTTATCTTTGACTGTGGTTATAGTTTTCATTACACAATTTGATGGTGCTCTGCTTATTGTTCATTGTATTGTTCAAGTTTCTCAGGTCCTGTCAAGGAGCAGATCTCTAGCCATGCGCTGGGTGAAAAGAAGCTCCATGAGTCAATCTCTAGCCCTGCAGTGGGTGAAAAGAAGCTCCATGAGTCAAGTCTTCCTGTCATAAACCAAACTAAAGAAGATTACAATGCAGCCCATAATCATCAGCATGATAATTTTTCCTCAAATGTATGGATGCCGGTGCTTTATGCAGTTGTCTAGATTTGTTTGGTTTGCTAATTGTCAAAATGTTTTGCAGGATATTTCTACGTTATCTTCCAAAAAATCAAAAGTAAGGAAGAAAGGAGGCGATGGAGTATCTGTAGGGCCCAGTTCTGCCGAGCTTCAAGGTGATATGGATGATTCCTACTTGTTAATGTTATTTGTGATCTCTCTGTGTGTGTATTTATGTGTTTGTATGATCATTTTTATGCATTTAAATGACTGATAACGTGTATCATTTTAGATGCAACCATTGGGAGGTTTTCTGAGTTTTTGGAAGACTTATGCAGCAAAGCTAAAGTTCAGACTGATGATCGAGATGAAGCAGAATGGCTGCCATTGTCACTTTCAGATCTTAGATTGCTTGTTAATGAAATAATGTCTATACGTGAGAAGAAACTTCTGCATATTGTTTCTTTTGAAGTCCTTGTGAGGATACTAAATGTTCTAGATCATCAAATACATAGGGCGGAAGGCCTGTCAATTGAAGATTGTGATAATGTAAGTTACTTATCAACTGCTTGGTATGCTGAATATCAGTTTGGAAATAGCTGGCTTAGGAGCTCATTTTCTCAGCAAAAAATACAAAATCGGACTTGTACTCAGTATTGTACTTATCAGAAGTTGTAACGAAGTAGCCTAAGTATACAGATCAAGTTTCTATGGTTGTGAGCCATATAGATGTGTGGCTAGGTACACAGATTAAACATGGCAGCATATTTTCCTATACAAACTATTAGAAAGCAAAGCCTGATACGATAGTTAGGCCTAACCTTAAAGGGATTGGCAATCATAGTACATGGCCAAGGCAGCATGAAACATATGCCTGAAGATAACAATAGTGAGATAATATGTTGTCCATAGTGAGATTCCTCAACCACCTACATTTCTGATTATCAGGTTGCTTAGATTTTTCCAGTCTAGTAAAATTTGGTTATATATAGTCTCATAGGCTGTAAGGATCAATTGTTTTTATATCTATCCTTAATATGATTCTTCATGCATGAACTTTTGCTCTTGAAGGATGGGAACTACATTTATAAAATTTGCTCTGAAATTGAACGTTATTGTTAAAGAACCTGGCAACATGGATTGAGTCCTTGACCACCTGGTAGTAGTGACTTTGGCAAAGTGAGAGAACAAATATTGTCAATTGAAAGAAAAATAAATGAAATGAAGATATTAGAATCCAGTTCCAAGATATCAGGGAGAAAGATAACAAAATTTGGAAAGAATATGTGTATTGGCTAACTGAAAATTTGATTTTTGATTGAGTTCAATGAAATTTTGACCCATTGTTTCTGGCCTTAACTATTGGGATCCATTTTAAGCAATTTACTTAGTGATGTCATATTTCTTATTGCTTTATGTTATCATTGTTGTTACAACTGTCGTCGTTCTGTGTTTCAGTCAGACTCGGAAATAGTTTCATCTATTTTGATTGCATTGGAGTCTATTCATGCTGCACTAGCTGTGATGGCTCAGAATGAGATGCCGAAGCAAATTTATAAAGAAGAGGTGTGTTGCGTTAGCTGGTTTAAAACAATTCTTATTATTATTGATAACTAAAATTTTATAAGAACTTTCCTTAGGATGGAGCTAGTATACACAGAACAGCTAAGTGTTTTTATGTATTATGGAATCTGTTATTTTTCTTGTGAGGATGATGTGCACAATATTAGTTCCTTTTAATTATATATTCATAATGTACAGTGTGATGTTGGTCTAAGGTCATGTTTGGGAACCATGAAAAAGTCTTTTTAAAGAAAGAAGTCTTTTACCTAAAAGTAATAGTCTCTTTAATCAAGTTTGGGTAAAAACTGAAAATGGAATATAATCAAAACTAATAATTTTAGGCTAAAAAATAGCTTACAAGAAAAATCAACATTTGAAGCTTATGATTACAAGCAAAAGCTGATTATTTTGGACTTGTAATTATTTTTTCCAATTTGCATCAACTATTAAAGTATTAAATAATATAAACAATCATTTTGTACCTAGTTTTTGTAATTATATATTATAAATAGCCTTTTTCATACATTACAAAAACAAGATTATCTTTAAATCTATCCAAACATAAATTGATTTTTACATGTTCATTTTAAAAAGCGATTATACAAATATGTGATTATTGAAATAAGTTTAATTTTTTAGTGTTCCCATACATCCTAAATATAATCTATGACCTGTCAGATCCTTGAGAGAATTCTGGAGTTTTCCAGGCGTCAAATAATGGATGTTATGTGTGCAAGTGATCCATCATATCGTGCGTTACACAGGCCTAGTGAAAACAC
>JASCZI010211828.1:26106-48295 GCA_036250425.1 Stylosanthes scabra | reverse complement strand
AAACACGATGATTAACAAGTAACTTCCTCGACAAATAATAGTTATTTTTGTTTAATTTATTAACGTATAAATTTTATGCATGCAGATTACCCATCAAAGATAGCAGATAAAAAGTAATAGAAAGGACGTGAGAAATAGAATTAAGAATGGAACATAAAGATGAAGCCGCCGAATAAGAAGCATGCGAAAAAAAATGCTATTGATACTAAGCATGTTTTGATAAAAAAGACTAGAGAGGATCGGTACCTATATTTCTACCATAAGGTGTCAATATTACTGCTTCCTATTAGTAATTGAAGTGTTTTGTAGTCCCTCGATACATGAGTACTCTAATTTCATATTCATTACTATCATATAGATGTATGGGTGATATTCTAATAAGGTTTTTTTTTTAGTATTCAAATTTTACTTGATAGTGTTTTAATAAGGTAATTTTTTTTTTTGAGTTGGCTAATGGGAGATTAATTAATTGAAGTTATACTTGAATTATGAGAGAAAAAATTATGGTCATAAAGTTCAATTTTAACTTTAATGCATATCCTTTTATGTTGTATGAATCTATTAGATTATAATTAAAATAAAATTTTTAAAAGAAAAATATTTTACTTTTGATCCGAGGGTAAAAATGGTGAAATATAAAATTTGACACAAATATAAGATATTAAAAATATTAGAATCAATATTAGGATTTTTAGAATACATAAAAAAAAATAACAATTGCGTTATGGTTATTATGTGTCCACCATTCAACTATTACCATAAAAGATATGGAGTTTTTAATGAAAATTGATGATTGGTATAATTTTACATTTTTATTTTTTTATGAAGTTATTAAAAAAGTGACATAAATTTTAACATTCTATCAGCATATATTTAATAAAAATATAAAAATAACTAAAAAATAATTTTGAATTTCAAACTTTAAAATCTATTCAATTTTATTTTTTTAAGTTAAAATCAAAATAACAAGTAATTTTAATGTAACAAAAATCCTAGCATTATTTTTTGCACATATTTAAAGCATTCTTTTATTCATTATTTTAATAACTAATAGAACTTTTATTTTACTTTCATTTTACTTTTCTTTAATAATTTATAATTTTATTAAAGAAAATTCCACCATGAAGAGATATTTACAGTGTCTTCTGGTAAGAATAATTACCTTTTTTAATATTTCAAAACTTATCTTATATAATGTTGACATTTAAGACACAGACTCTAATAGCACATTTCTAGAGGTCATATGTTTGAGTGGTGTTGGAAAATGTTAATATTATAAATAATGGTTACCTTTTTTTGCGAATAATATTAATGATCAAAATTATATATGTTATTAATTTTTTAAAACCAATAATGAGAATATTTTTTTTATTATGAACAAATAATATTAACTATTAAAATTGTACTATATGCTATTAATTTTTTTAAAACAATCAATGACTTAATTTTGAAAAATGCAGTACACAAAATGTGAAAAGACTTAATTTCCTAATTTTTGAAGGTAACATCATCTTTTATTAATATTAAAATTTTTAAATTAAAATAAATATAATTTAATAAAGATTGAGAAAGTAAATTTATCAAAGAAGATGAATAAAAAGAGTAAATTTAAGACAAAAAATTGAGGGAAAAAATGCATAAACAAAAATAAGACGCGTAAGTTATAAAAAAAATATGAGAAAGAGTGAATCTCTTAAAACAATTTTCTAATTCTTTTAATATTAAGTTAAAACATGGATCGATATAAAAAGTATTTGTTTGTTAGCGTAATATTTAGTTGGCATAAGACACTGATTATTTTATTAAATATAACATTAACAAAGTTTAATATTTTGTTGAAAATAATATACAGTAATCATACATATCCAAATGACTTTGCCAACCAAGTCCAATAAGCTCTACACACTCACACGTGTTTTTTCCATTTTTATTAGTGTAGTTTTTTTCCTTCTCCTCAGCACCTTAAGAAGAAGGCGACGATGGCAACAATAACCACGATGACAGCGACGACGAGAGCGATACCAACGATAACAATGGCAATGACGACGATGACAAGGATGAGGAGAAGAATGACGACGACGATCATGATAGCATTGACAATAGAGAAAGAAGAGGAAGAAAAAGAAGGATAAACCATTGAAAAAAAATAAAGGTAATAAGTGAGGAAGAAAAATGAGGAGGAAGAATATGCAAAAAATAGAGGAGGAGGAGAAGGAGGATGAGGAGGACAAGATGATGATAATGAAGAAGAGGGGGAGAAGAAATTGGTTTCTCCTTTTAAATTTGTTTCTGTATTTTAAAGAAATTTAGTTCTATTTTTTCAACAAAATACAATTCAT
This sequence comes from Stylosanthes scabra, assembly GCA_036250425.1. Classification (NCBI taxonomy): domain Eukaryota; kingdom Viridiplantae; phylum Streptophyta; class Magnoliopsida; order Fabales; family Fabaceae; genus Stylosanthes; species Stylosanthes scabra. Next base: position 45,956 of record JASCZI010211828.1, on the reverse strand, counting down.
TTTTTCAACGAAGTTCGTTCATGTTTTTCAACGAAATCCATTTCGTTTTTCCTAATAAAATTGATTCTTTTTGTTAAAAAATAACAAAGGATGACGAAGAAGGAGGAGGAGGAGAATGAGGAGAAGGAGAAGAAGAATGAAGAAATCCACTTCTTTTCTTTATAAAATCTGTTTTCATTTTGGAAAAAATAACGAATGAAGAGAAAGAAAAATAACATAGCAGAGAAGAAGAAGAAGAATTAATAAAGTGAATAATGTATTCTTAAAAATTATCATAATTATCAACTGAAAATTAATAGAAAAAGTGGCTAAACAGGCAGTGCCTGTGAAGCAGCTAGTATATATAAAGGGAATAAGATGGATTTGGTATCCAAGTTTTGTTACATGATTACTCCTTAAATAATACTTCTAACAAAAAAGAATTAATGGACAAAATAGTAATAATAATTTTATTTTAAAAAAACTGTACTCATTCACTTAACTTCTCCACTATTCTGAATAACTTCTATCGATTACTTTTTTTTTTCTTTTTAAATATATCTTTCACTATTTTTTCTGCGCATTTTATATTTTTCATCATTTTATCATTCATCTCTTTATATATATATTTTTTTATATCGCTAATTATTCCTTTTTTTATCATTTTATATTTGGATATTCAAATTAGATTTTTTTATGTTTGGATATTTAATTTTTTAGGTTTTTAAATTTTTATTTTTATGATGTATTCTCACGTGTACTATAATGTACTCTAATCTCTTTTGGAGTGAAGAGTTTGAACACTAATATTATTTTTCATAGAATGAGTTTTCACAATGGGCATGTCATGAGTTTTTGTGTTCTTGATAGCATTATTTTAAAGTTGGTTACAATTCAAACGATTTTTTTTTGAAGTTTAAAATCTTTGATTGTTTTTTAGATAATATCCTCTGTTTTGGAAATTCTTTTTATTTGATTGAACTTTCTTACTATTTTTTAATTATTTATTATTTATTTATATATTAGGAGGTGGAACATGAAAATAATCATGAATGCAAAATTTTTAAATAATAATAAAAAAATACTAATTGTAAAAATTTAAGAGTTTGAGGATCTCAACTTTAACTACTGATTATATAACAAATAGTTTGGCCAATTGGTTCGGCATATAATTGTGCTTGATAAATAATATTGTACTTTTGCTTTTCTATTTTCATTAAATGTAATTTTTACACTTTAGTTAAATTATATTAACTAAAAAATTACTAATATCATTTTACTCTAATTTTCAAATTTCACGATAAATTGAAAAATGAGATTTGTTTTATATTAAATAATTTAAAATTATTTATGTACATGAAGTTTATTGATTGGAGTAAAGAAGATTCGTATAATTGTTATTAAATTTTTTATTTTGTCAATGGTATAATATATCTAATTGTCAGGAGTTTTTTTTTTTAATTTTTTCAACGGTGTAAATATGAATGTAAAAAAGGGCTAATAACTTACAAAAAAATTTGAAAATCAAAATTGATGAAAAAAATTTATACTTTTATTTATTACCAACATATTTTAATAGTAATGTAAACGTATTCATTTTGAATTGTATAATGAGTGAAGGATCATACATGTTCGACCTCCACCTGCTCGCAAAAGATAAAGCTAACAAGACTTAATGATATTAAATTAAATTAAAATACAGAAAAAAAGACGCAAAGGTTAATATTAAATTAAAATCCGGATATAAATTGTATTTCTATGTTAACATAATATTTGTTTAGAATGAGGTGCTAATTAATTTATTATTTTATTGAATATAACATTGATAAAGTATAATATATTATTGAGAAATAGTGTATATATCAAAATATAGATAAATGAATAATATTTAAATAACAAATTATAAAAAGTAAATAATACATTAATATAAAAAAGTAAACTAATTCTTTAAAAACGATAAAAAGAAATGAAAATATTATGTGGAAAAATATGAAAGAGTGAACAAAATATCTCTAAAAATTTTTAAATTATTTTTTTTATAAATAATAAAAAGTGCCTGTGGCGAGCATACGGGTGATCATGCAAGGAATTGTATATATATATAAAGAATGGTAACATTATCAATAAGAGATAATTAAATATTTATATTAAAAATAATTTTAATTACAAAAAAATGCTTTAAACTAAGTAATAATTCTTATACCTTTACATTTTATAAACCATTAGAGTTATACATAGAAATATATTTTTTTATATAATTTTTTATATTTGCTCCTAATTAAACAGAGTTAAAAAAATATATATTTATTATAAGGGATAACTATGATTTTGGTCATAAAAGTTTAACTGAAAAATTAATTTAGTCACAAACGTATTTTAGGCCAAAGGTTGGTCACAAACGTTGTAATTTTTTTTAAAATGATCTAGACTGACATTTTTGTCCCTCTCCCTTTTATGTATCACTAATTTACCTAAACCAACTTTTTTTTTTAAACCGGTCGGTTCATTAAAAACTGAACCTGGTCAATTTTATAATAATATTATTATTGTTATTATTATCACGAGAGAGAAACGTGATGGCACTACTTGAAGATTGTAGATCTGTTTGAAATGAATCCTGATTTGAATGCAGGTGTTTGAGCAAAGCTTGTCCTCTTTTGAAACATTCTGATTTCTATTTCTAATCCCATTCCTAATTCTTCTTTTATAAAAATACCTTCTATTTAATTTTTTTTAATATAACCTTCTTTCCATGAAAAATTCATAGTCATAATCATGGGAGGATTGAAGGTAGCTACTACTCCTTTTTCTTTGCAATGGTCATTACCTCATTATTCCCCATCTTCTTCTCCTTCTCCGATGAAGTATTCACAAGAAGATTGAAGACTAGACCCTCGAGTTCCATCTCAACGAAAACGATTCAGATTCGGACAGCACCTCTTCCACAAATTTTGTGGATGGACAGAGCATCCGTCTTGGATGAGTTCTGACGGCGGCCAGTAAATAATAATTTCGGCGAACATAGAGCGGAAGGCGAACAACGTGGAGCTTCCATTTTCATTGAGGATAATCAAGAAGAAGCTCCATTTTTACCGGTGAGGAGAGCCGTCCACCCCCCACTGCCTCCTCTTCCACCACCCCTTTTTCCATCTTCTACCACCGCCCCCTCTTCCATCTTCCACGCCCAGATCTGTTTCATTTTTTAATTAAAAAATAATAATAATTATTGAGTTTCTGATTTAATTGTTAAATGTTGATTGTTGAATTGCTGGTAAAAATTAGGGATTGATGTTGGTAGTGGTGACGGTTGAAATTGTGGTAATGGTGGATTGATGGTGTTGATGGTGGTCATGGTGGATTGATAATGTTGATAGTGGTGATGATGATGGTGTTGATGGTGGATTGATGGTAGTGATTGCTGAAATGGTTATGATGGTGTTGATGGTGGTGGTGGTGGTTACAATGGATTGATGGTGGTAATGGTTTAATTTCCTAAAAATGGGTTTATCGGTTCAAACTCTTAAAAACTTGTCTATTTTTAAAAGTAGGGGGCAAAATCATAAATCAATCTATTTTAAAAAAAATTACAACGTTTGTGATTAATTTTTGGCCTAAAATACGTTTGTAACTAAATTGATTTTTCAATTAAACTTTTATGACCAAAATTATAGTTATCCCTTTATTATAATCATCACATATGGTTTTTGAAACACTAACCATACAAATCTATATAAAAGAGTAATTAATAAGCACATTCTCATATACATTTTTTTCTTACTATTTTCTCTTAAGTCAAGTTAAAAAGCTTTTATCAATTTCATCTTCTTATATATAATAGATATTTTTTTTTGGTGTCTAATTATATATAATAGATATGGTCAACAATAGAAAATATGTTATTAAATTTATCAGGGACAGTATATTTTATTGTCCTTTTAAATATAAATTTTTTTTCTCTATTTCTTTTGGGTACAAAACAAAATGGGGTAGAAGGACAAAGAGCGAAAGGAAAGCATACGATGAATGGAAAGAGTAACATGGCAGATGAAACATTTGGATTCTGGAACAGTTTGAAGAAGAAAAATACATGTTATTTTTTACTGTTAAAGAGAAAAATGATAAAGAAGGGAAGACATACAAATTATGGGGAAGACGCGAGTGGCGTAAAAGTAACCTTTCCACTAAGCGAACCGATGTTACATCATAAGTTTCAACAAAATCAATTTGATTGGTGATAGTAGTTTTGGGTAATTATACAATGATTGCCTTTCTACTGCTTAGGTAAGCACCTCTTTTAATTTCAATTTTCAATTAGAAGTTCATATCACGTAACATAGCAATTTATAATAGATTATCAAATTTTATCTTATCTGTTAGATATATAAATAAATCTCAAGTGCATCATCTCCTTTGAGGGTCTGTTCTGGCGAGATGGCCTGAGCTTTTTGGCGGTTGAGGAAGGTGGAGGTGAAGGAGAAGGGAACTCTGGGGAGTAGGAGCGTGTGTCTCCCACAAGATTGCATTTGAATGCTTCGTCGGTGCCATGTAATGGATTCTAGAGACAGAGACAGATACGGAAAGAAATGAGAGAAGAGTTATGGTTAGGATTTGGATCCGGTTAAGAAGACAAGAGAGACAGAAAGGGAAGAGATTAAGACAGAGACGAATGGAAGTAGCCGAAGCGCTCACGAGAGAAAGAGAGGTAGAGAGAGGTATTTTTGTCGAAGTAGAAAGAATTTTTTTATACAAAAGAAAATATAACTTTTTGAACTGTTTATTGGCTCTTCAAAAAAGGAAAATCTAAATTCATATATAAACCTAATGTTGAAGCATCGCTTGCCAAAGTGTGAGTCCAAATCCGTTAAAAATAGACCTATCTATAGGCCAAACACGTCGTAGGCCGAAAATTTAGATAAATTTATATAATATAACTAAAATATTGAAGTGATGAATATTGATGAAATGGTAAATTAATAAAAAGAATAATACATTTCTAAAGATACCAATAATCGTCAACCGTAAATTAACAAAAAAAAGTGCATGAACTGCCTGTGAAGCCCCTAGTATAAATAAATCTCAAGTGCATCATCTCCTTTGTGGGTCTGTTCTGGCGAGATGGCCTAAGCTTTTTGGCGGTTGAGGAAGGTGGAGGTGAAGGAGAAGGGAACTCTGGGGAGTAGGAGCGTGTGTCTCCCACAATATTGCATTTGAATGCTTCGTCGGTGCCATGTAATAGATTCTAGAGATAGAGACAGATACGTAAAGAAATGAGAGAAGAGTGTATGGTTAGGATTTGGATCCGGATAAGAAAACAAGAGAGACAGAAAGGAAAGAGATTGAGACAGAGACGAAAGGAAGTAGCCGAAGTGCTCACGAGAGAAAGAGAGACAGAGAGAGGTATTTTTGTCGAAGTAAAAAGAAATTTTTTCTATACAAAAGAAAATATAACTTTTTGAACTTTTTATTGGCTCTTCAAAAAAGAAAAATCTAAATTCATATATAAACCTAATGTTGAAGCACCGCTTGCCAAAGTGCGACCCTAAATTTTCTACTACTTCTTATACATATATCTTAGTGTAAAATTTTTTATTTTCTTTTCAAATAATTTATAAATAATAACAAATTAACAAAATAAAAATTAGCATTTTAAGTTAATATTTGGGTAATAAACATATTTTTATGCGCTTAACATCTAAAGTATATAGTATTTGACTAAATCTTAAATCTTAATTTGTACACCTTTAAAATTAAATTTTAAATTTTAAATTCTAATAAAAGTTAAAATAAAATAATTATTAACATTGATAAAATATCCCCTAACAATTTTCTAGGTTAATTATAAATACAATAATTCTTGCTGACCAAGTGGTTTTAATAACTAAGCGGTTAACCATTTATGTTTCTTCACGCGCCTGAGTTCCCTTAATATAAGGGATATATTTGTTTAAGCGCCAATTTCACATAGATAAGTATCCAGAATGCACATAGATAACCATCCAGAATGCACACATATAACTATCTAGAATGTACACAAATAACAAGAATTGTAATCAAACCTTGATTCATGCATTTAAAAGCAAAAAAACATAAGAACGATGAAGCTAACTCATAATGCACACAGATAACCATCCAGAATATACACAAATAACAAGCAACCAATCAAATCCTGAATCATGCAATTAAAAGCAAAAAAAACCTAACAACAATAAAGCTAATCCAGAATGCACACAGATAATTATCCAGAATGCACACAGATAACCATCCAGAATGCACACAAGTAATAACAAGCAACGCAATCAAATCTTGATTCATGCAATTAAAAGCAAAAAAAAATCTAAGAACGATGAAGCTAACTCAGAATGCACACAGATAACTATCCAGAATGCACACAAATATCAAGCAACCCAATTAAATCTTGAATCATGCAACTAAAAGCAAAAAAAACCCTAACAACAACGAAGCTAACCCAAAATGCACACAAATAACCATCCAAAATGCACACAAATAACAAACAACGCAATCAAATCTTGATTCATGCAATTAAAAGCAAAAGAACCTAAGAACGATGAAGCTAACCCAGAATGCACACAGATAACTATCCAGAATGCACACAGATAACTATCCATAATGCACACAAATATCAAACAACTCAATCAAATCTTGAATCATGCAATTAAAAGCAAAGAAGAAGAAGAAGAAGAAGAAGAAGAAGAAGAAGAAGAACAACAACAACAACAACGATAACGGAGGAAGATGATGAAGAAGACAACGACGAAGGAGGATGATGAAGAAGACGACGACATCGATGGTGAAGAAGACGATGGCAACGCTCTCGTTATTTCCTTTCTCACAAGCGCGTGTTTAGTGGTGAGAGTGGGCTTGTCAACATGCCTGTTTGGTTAAAACCACTTGGTTTTGCACTTGGTTGTTAAAACCAGTTGTGCAGCTAGCATGATTGTTATAAATAATAAAATTAAAGCTAAAAATTATAGATTTTGGAAAAAAAATTATCATAAAAATTTGGCCCTTAGGACTAAAATTCTGATCCTGTCAGCTGCCATTTGCCTCCGACATTAGAAAAACATGCACTACATTAATTTATAACAACCTTTAAACTGGCGTTATGGAAATTCTAACTAAAATATCTCTCAGACTAATAATATATTGCAATTTTTATTATGTTACATACTTATATATCATATTGGTATAACTAAAAAGTTGATTCACCATCGATAGCGGCGGGAGCGTGTCTGAGGTGTCGCCGCCGATCAAACTCATGCCACAGCTTTGGTCTGCCAGCGCCGTTGAAGGAACAACTGAGATTTCCGGATAGGGCAACCGGCGTCATCGTTTCAGGGAAGGCCGGCCAGCCGATGATGCTTCTGGGCATTAGAGGATCGACGATAGCAGTGGGAGCAGAACAAACTAGGGTAATGCAATCTAGTAGCTACCTTCAGAATACGGATTCGGGTTTGGGTTTTTTTTTGGGGTTCGGGTAGGTTTGTCTGGGCCTATGCCCATGTCAAAAAAAAAAAATTAAAAAGTTGATGACTAATCCAGTACAATCAGTTAATTCCAAGAGCTAAAATTATCAAGATATGAAGCTAATAATATATGTGAAAAGAAAAAAAAAAGCACTTAAAATGATCTCTAGTTATTAGAAATCATTTACATTTGTCAACTTCTTAATTTTGTTTGAATATAATTTTTTCAATAATTATAGATAATCAAATTCTTTTTAACAATCAAGTTGACACACTCAAAGAGCCATTCATTCCAACTTTAATTACTGCAATTTTTTCTTTTCTTCTCTCAGCATACTATATTCTTCTTCTTCGTAGCATGTCTCCTTCGATTCCTTCTTTCCCATTCGTTCTCCTCTTGGCAACAACGATGTCATCGTCATCATTAATTTCTTTATCTTTCTCTCATCATGCCTCTCCTTATTCTTCTTTTTCCTCCTCAATTTGAGTTTCATTTAAGAGAAGAAAACACTACTAATGAAAAATTGAAAAGAAGAAATCTGATTATTTCTTCATGAAATATAGTTCTTTTCTTTAATGCAATTTTACTTTTTTTAAAAAAAAAAATTGGTTCACTTTTTGAAAGAAATCTCATTTATTTAATTGAGTAATGATAGATAAGCATATTCTAAACTTACCATATTTAATTTAACATATATAATTATATATAAATAACATCCATAATTATATATTTATAATATTTAGTATGATACATTTAATTCGATAACAAATTAACAATCCATAAATGAAAATAAAAGCTAAAATAAGAAAGGAATGGTTACTATAGTTACCAAACTAATGGCTACCAAATTTTCCCATTTATTTTAACCCTTTTTTTTGCCCAACACATTAAATTTTTTTTCACATCTTTAAATCACATTAAATCTTCACACATCATAAATTCTAAACTTTTAAAAAATAAATATTACTAATTTTATAACTAATATTTAAAATATAAACACTTAAATCTATACTATACAATAGGAGTATGAAAGGGATTGGTGTGCAAGTTTTTTTCCTTCTTCTAAAATATCCTTCATTGTTATTTATAAGAGTTAAATCCAAACAGTTAATATATTAATCACATGTAATCTCAATTAATTCAATTTACTTTTTTTTATACATATTTAATAAATAAAAAGAGTAAATCAATAGCCAATTTATACACTAGTATAAGTAAAAATGGTTTAAATTCACATTTAATTTGTGAATAATGCTATCGAACCAATATTAGAGAATCATTAAAGAGTCAATAAGTTAAATTAAGAGTTATCATTTGAAACTGACTAAAGTTATCGTCCAAAATTAAAAACAGTTATCATCCGAAACATATACAAATTATCATCCGAAATAAAATACAATTATCATCCGTAACCCTATACTCTAAATTCTTACCACCAGAATACATATCATTTTATTCTTTGACTTAAGTAGATTTTGCTTAATAAATAATAATTCTATATATTCATCTATTTTTGCTAAATCAAGTTATTTATTTTATGCAAAATAAATTACTATTTCGATTTTAAATAAAAATTTGTTTCTATGTTATTTTTCTATGTTATTTAATACTAAAATAATTTTTTATTTATCATAAAAATAAATAATTTGATTAAATTTAGTTCATCAAAATAAATATATACATATTATCACGGCTTAATAATAAAATAGTCTTATTTATTGCTATGAATAATTTATTTTTGTTTGTAATGATCTTGCCATCTTAGGCATAGACAGTAGTAGTGTGCAACAAACAGAAAGATGAACGAATCTCCTAATGTGTTTGATGTGTACACGTGTCCATATCGGTGACCCACCATTCCAAGCCATGTGTTTGCCTCGCCTTTGCCATCTCCTTCTCCTCTACTCTTCTCCTATTTGAATTCCAATTCTCCTAAAACAAACATTAACAACCAACACACATAACTTCCTTCTTTCTTTCTTTCCCTTATTTTCATCTTTGAACTCTTCCCAAAGCACACACACCCCCCTCCTCCTTCTACGTTCTTCCAGAAAAACTAACTAACTAACTAACAACAAAACTCTTCTTTCACTTGCCATGCCCTTCAATTCACGTGTTTCCTTATTATTCACGAAACCGTTACTCTTCACGTGCACTAAGCACACTCAACATTCTTGTGACTGATTGTTTGTGAAAACTGTATCATTTGATTTCATAGGAAAAAGAGAAATAAAAAAAAAGAAAAGAAAATGGCTGGAAATGAATGGATAAACGGTTACCTGGAGGCGATTCTGTCGACAGGGGCATCGAACATCGAAGAACAGAAGCCGGCGCCGGTTACTCTGAAAGATGGAGGGCACTTCAATCCGACGAAGTACTTCGTTGAAGAGGTGGTTGCAAGTGTTGATGAGTCTGATCTTTACCGCACTTGGATCAAGGTGGTTGCAACCAGGAACACAAGAGAGAGAAGTTCCAGGCTTGAGAATATGTGCTGGCGCATATGGCATCTTACGCGCAAGAAGAAGCAGGTCTCTCTCTTCTCTTCTCTTCTCTCTCCGCCACCATCCGGCATTTCTTTGTTGTTAACACATGTATTGTTTAGTTTATTTTGAATTTATATTTTCTATTTTAACATAGATTATGAATGAATTGCTGAGTTGGCGTACATGGTTGGATATTTGCTGGGTTTGCATGGTTGGATATTTGCTGGGTTTGCATTTTGAATGAGTCACTGCAATTCGAAACATTCATGTACATGATGATATATTTGGTTTTAAATAAAAAAAAGGTTGAATATGTTCCTTGGATTTAATTTCCTAGAAGAGTTTTATACATGCATCCAATCAAGGTGTTACCACATCAAAAACAATTAATTTTTAAATTCGCCGTATAAATGCATGAATCTGATTGGATGATTGTGTAAAACCGTAGGTGCATCAAAATTAAACTCTATGTTCTCGTAACAAAGTTTGATTATTGTTCATTGATATGTTTGAGTTTTTTTTTGTTAGAAAAAAATATGTAAAATATAAATACATGGGATACTGATTTAGTAGGTTTTTTGTGGTTATGGAAGATTTTTAATATTTATTATAATTATTATTATTGTTAAATGAGTTTATCAAAAAAGATTTAACTGTAAGCGGTTTTATTTATGATATAATTTCATGGTAGAATAAAATGGGGTTGTTTGATCATGTAGTCGACCTAAACAAAAATAGGAAAAGGTTTTTACTCAAGATGATGTGAATAAAGGGAACAAAATAATTGAATTTGTCGTTGATGTTAGGTGTAGTAATAGATTTCACTACATGAATCCATTTGTTTTATGGTGATTTATTTTTTTGAGATTCCAACAGAATTCAGGGCATGATTGTTGAGTCAGTGGCAAAATTATATAAAAAATACATGTTATCTCTATGACTATGAGGGAGGCAAAGTTTATAAGTTTATGTGTTTTTCCCCCCTTCTCAAATGGTACTTTCATCCTATTGATGAAAATTTAAGTTTTGGTAAAATCTTCATTGGTTCTTGATTGGGAAGTTGTGTTCCAATTCCAATTTCTTTTGTGTCTGGGGATTATTAGATATGAACAAGACTAGAATTATTTGTTGCAATGATTTCAAGTGATTCCAAACGAAAATGAACTGGGCAATAGCAATGCTTCTTATTATATGTAATACTAATGGATAGGATTTGGCTTATCTGTGCAGTTGGAATGGGAGGAAGGGCAGAGGCTGACGCAACGAAGGATAGAGCGGGAACAAGTCCGCAGGGATGCAGCCGAGGATATGTCGGAGGACTTGTCGGAAAGCGAAAAGGGTGACATTCTTGGGGAGATGGCGCAGAGTAATGAGACCTCAAAGAAAACTTTTCAGCGCCAGGTTTCTAACTTGGAAGTATGGTCTGATGACAAGAAAGAAAAGAAGCTATATATTGTCCTCATAAGGTATGATCAACTCTTTTCTTTCTTTCTTTTTTCTAACTTGTTCTTCTTAAAATATCAGTAAGTACATGAAAAAGAGTACAGAAATGGATTACCATGAGCTTTCTATCAAGAAACTACATGTTTTCTAAGAAATGCTTAATATTTTTTGTGTTCAAAGCGTGCCTTCAGTTTGTCACCTCTTCCGTTTTCAAACATAAAAACATGTGTGAAAGCAATAGTTCTGGTTGTAAATTTTTCATTCTGTTCCACAGTATGCATGGGTTGGTTCGTGGAGAAAACATGGAGCTCGGTCGAGATTCTGATACTGGTGGACAGGTATCTCACATTCTCTCAGGTCAAAATTGAAGCTTTCTTTTTTTTATATTGGTGAGTAATGTTTAGTCAATGTGATGCCAGATTAAATATGTGGTAGAACTTGCTCGTGCACTTGCGCAAATGCCTGGAGTGTACAGAGTTGATCTGTTTACGCGCCAAATCTCATCGCCTGAAGTCGATTGGAGCTACGGAGAGCCTACAGAAATGTTAAGTGCAGGACAAGATGACGATGATTGCGTTGGGGAGAGCAGTGGTGCTTATATAATTAGAATACCCTTTGGTCCGCGCGAGAAGTATCTTCGGAAAGAACTTCTTTGGCCTTATATTCGAGAGTTTGTTGATGGAGCATTGGCTCACATTCTCAACATGTCAAAAGTATTGGGTGAACAGGTTGGTGGAGGCCAGCCCGTTTGGCCATATGTAATTCACGGACATTATGCCGATGCCGGAGATAGTGCTGCTCTTCTTTCAGGTGCCTTGAATGTGCCTATGGTCTTGACTGGCCATTCGCTTGGTAGAAACAAGCTCGAACAACTTCTTAAGCATCGCCAATCGATGGAGGATATCAATTCAACATACAAGATGATGAGGAGGATTGAAGCAGAAGAACTTTCCTTAGATGCTGCAGAACTTGTCATCACCAGCACAAAACAAGAAATTGAGGAACAGTGGGGACTTTACGATGGATTCGATGTAAAGCTCGAGAAAGTATTGCGTGCTCGTGCAAGACGCGGTGTCAACTGTCATGGTCGATTCATGCCAAGGATGGCGGTAATATGTTAATTGAATTGATGTTATATGTAGTTTATTACTTTAACTTCTGAATTTTTTTATAGAATGACACAATGATATACTTGCGGCTCGAACTTTCTTAGGTTATCCCACCCGGTATGGACTTCAGCAATGTTGTGACTCAAGAAGATGGCCCTGAAGTTGATGCGGATCTTGCTCAGATTACTTCTAGTACTGTCGAAGGCAATTCGCCGAAAACAATGCCTCCAATTTGGTCAGAAGTGAGTAACTTTCTGTCCACAAAATATTACACATTAGTCACAGCTGTTGGTTTACAACTGACAGCTTTGCACAGGTGATGCGTTTCTTTACCAATCCTCACAAACCTATGATCCTGGCCTTATCGAGGCCCGATCCAAAGAAGAACATAATCACTCTTTTGAAAGCCTTTGGCGAGAGCCGTCCCTTGAGAGAGCTAGCTAACCTTGTAAGTTAACTTCATTTAAAATCTAGTCTTCGATGGAAATTTCGGTTCATATACTTGACAAAGGACTATTGTGTTTCGAAACAGACTCTCATCATGGGAAACAGGGATGATATCGATGAGATGTCTTCTGGGAATGCTAGTGTACTCACAACAGTGTTGAAAATCGTTGATAAGTATGATCTATATGGTCAAGTTGCATATCCCAAACATCACAAGCAAGCTGATGTTCCAGAGATTTACCGGTTTGCTGCAAAAACAAGGGTATGTCAGAGTTATGTAGCATTAACTTCTAAATATGTTGGCAATTATGAATTTCTAATTATCTGGAATTTCACTCAGGGAGTTTTCATCAATCCCGCTTTAGTGGAACCTTTCGGTCTTACTTTGATTGAGGTAGGATTTAGTTAATTAAATTCTTTGGCAATATTGTTCTCATTTTAATGCTCACTTAATCAGTTTTATTACCCCTAAACATGTTCAAACTCATGCAGGCTGCAGCTCATGGTCTTCCAATGGTTGCCACTAAAAATGGGGGACCAGTTGACATTCATCGGGTAAACGAAGAATTAGCTTTACTAGTTAATTGTGAGCTATTTCTCAAATGCAACAGCCAACAGAAGAATGAAAACACAACAATTCTATGATAGCTCCAGGGAATTAAGATTTAAATGCTATGATATCTTGTCAATAAAGGTTTTTGACTCCTAAATTTGCTTACATTATGTCTCATTATGATATGTCAGGCTTTGAACAACGGTTTGCTCGTCGACCCTCATGATCAGCAAGCAATTACTAATGCACTGCTCAAGTTGCTGTCAGATAAAACCATGTGGCAAGAGTGCAGAAAAAATGGCTTGAAGAACATACACCTTTTCTCATGGCCGGAACATTGTCGTACTTATTTAACTAGGGTAGCGGCCTGCCGGATGAGGCATCCACAATGGCAGACTAGTACTCCAGGGGACGATCTGCCGGCTGAGGAGTCTTTCAATGATTCACTTAAGGATGTCCAGGACATGTCCCTTAGGTTGTCAATCGATGGAGACTTGGCTGGAATTAGCGCGGGACATGACATGCAAGATCAAGTGAAGAGGGTACTTATGAGCAGGATGAAGAAGCCAGATAATGGTTCTAACGACAAGCTTCAGGACAATGCGGTCGGAAAATATCCTCTACTTAGGAGGAGGCGAATGTTGATTGTTATAGCACTTGATTTCTATAAAAGTACTGGAGCCCCTGACAAGAGTATGATTAAAATTGTGCAAAGTATCATGAAAGCTGCTCAACTAGATCCTCAAAATGCAAAAACAACAGGATTTGCTCTGTCTACGGCTATGCCGATGTCAGAAGCGGTCGATTTCCTTAAATCAGGGAATATTCAAGCAAAGGATTTTGATGCCTTAATTTGCAGCAGTGGAAGTGAAGTTTACTACCCTTGTACTCCTACAGAAGATGGAAAGCTTGTGTCTGATATGGATTATGTCGCACATATCGACTATCGTTGGGGATACGACGAGGGTCTGAAGAAAACCATTTGGAAGCTTATGAATACATCTGAAGCTGAAGGGAAAATATCTTCAAGCCCTGTTGTGGAAGATTCGAAATCAAGCAATTCCCATTGCATCTCATATAAAATAAAGGATCCTAGTAAGGTAAATGAGACTTTCTCCTGTTGGTAGTAGCTGAGGTTTTTCGTTTTTATTGGTTGAAGTGATCATGGTAATTTCTGTTTGCAGGTCAGGAAAGTTGATGACTTGAGGCAGAAGCTTCGGATGCGAGGCTTACGATGCCACCCTATGTACTGTCGAAGGTCAACGAGTATGCAGGTTGTTCCGCTTCTTGCATCTAGAGCACAGGCACTCAGGTAAAATTTGTAGAAAAAAACTTCTAACGGTATGTTCGGTTGGGGCTAAAAGTGGGCGGTAAACTTTGTCAAACTCAGTTTGCGAAAATTTGCATATGAAACTCATTCGGTAAAAATATTAGATCTAATTAACATGTGACTGCATGTGCAAATCGAGATATTCTTGTATAGACACAAATTTAACATTATAGTTTGGTATTCAGGATAAAAATATTAAATCTAATTAACCTTTTTTCTTTTTAACATACACTCATTTATTCATGGATTCAAAATTATTTTTAGGGACGGCATAATTACAAACACTGCTTAGCATCTTGTAACTAACTGTTTAATTATGCACTCATTAGGTATCTCTTTGTCCGCTGGGGACTAAATGTGGCAAACATGTATGTCGTCGTTGGAGAAACCGGGGACACCGATTACGAAGAACTGATTACGGGAACTCACAAGACAATAATCATAAAAGGAGTGGTTACAAAGGGTTCAGAAGAAGTACTGAGAAGCCCAGGAAGCTACCATAGAGAAGATGTTGTGCAAGATGGAAGCCCCATTGTTGTACAAATTAGTGAACCAACAGAAAACAACATTGCTAGTGCCCTCAATCAACTCTCTCAAGCTGGAGCAATGTGAGGTCCTTCTTGATTGCTAGGTACAAAAATATATGTATATGTTTAAAAAAAAAGAAAAAAAAAAACAAGTATTACTTATAAATATTAGCACAAAGTAAAATAATTGGATGTAATTATGTTACTATGAAGCATAGAATCTGGCCAAGATATAGCTAGATTATGGGTTCCTTTCTTACCAAAAAAAGAAAAAAGAAAAAGCTTTGTTGTTTGTACTCTTGAACGAATTTCTTTTTAAATGGTAAATATGAAACTTTTACGGTTTTATTAGAAACATTGATGGAGGTTAGAAGCATTTGACCCTTGATTTAATTGTTCCTTCTTTTCAAGTGAGGGATTCTAGCACAATGTGTAATACTATCTATACCTATGGCAGTTAACAGTTTTTGGGTGTTTAACTTCTGTGACTATTTTATCCTTATAAATGATTCATCTAATATTTTTTCATTGACACTTTAACCCACAATGAAAGAGCAGTTTTGTCCTACTTTTTTATTCCTTCATGGTTGAAGCTTAATTAATATTTTTCAAACTATATCCAACTCATCACCAAAAGAGTGAAGGCATATGGCCACCAATACCATTACAGTAGAGGTCTTTTGAGCTACATTAGTATTTGAAAACAGAACAAAGACACCACATTGAAAATAAGACACAGAACATGAATATAAAAATACTTTTTTATATTTTTTTAGTAATAAAATAAATATAAGATAAAATAAATAATGAAAAGTCAAATTTATTTTATTTTTTCCTCACAATATAGGAAGAAAAATAGAATAATAAAAATATATAATTATGAGAAATTAATAGAAACAATAAATGGGGAAAAAATGAATAAAGTATATTTTTTATCCTTGATATTTAAAAAAAAAATTTAAAAATACCTTTAACGTTTAATTTGACTCAATTTTCTAAATTTGAAATAAATTTTAATTTTAATTTCGTCTAATTAGAGATCTAAGTATTCTAATCCAAGATTCCTGCATATACATGCATTACCAAAAGTTATCCAATCCACTCAATCAAGTTTTTATGTATACTAATTACTTAGAATGTTATGGTTAGTTTCTTAGTAATATATCTATGGTGATTTGATAAATAGTTTATCACCATCAATTAACGAGTAAAGTAGACAATATATATTATGAATAAATCTACGTGTAGCATTGTACACACTTGTACATACCATTCAGCAACATAGAAAAATATGAACATTAACACAGAAATTTACATTTTTCTGTGCTAATATTTATATTTTTTCGTGTTACTAAATGATGTGTACGGATATGTACAATGATACATCTAGTATTACTCATATATTATTCAAATTCCAAAACTAAAACTCAAAATTTATACAAGTTAAAACATCAATCAAATACATACTTTGCAAATCTTAAAATATAAGGTAGCCATTACAGACATAAGTAGATATAAACCCCATTTTAAACACTACGATGGTGGGATTGTACCTAATTGGTCTCCGAATTTCAATTGTATTAATATGGTCTCCAATGTTAAAAAAATTGTATTACATTAGTATTTGACACCTATTCCATTAGAATGCTTATAACGCGGTAAAAAGGGTGTTATAGCCTTGTAA
Source organism: Stylosanthes scabra (assembly GCA_036250425.1). NCBI lineage: Eukaryota > Viridiplantae > Streptophyta > Magnoliopsida > Fabales > Fabaceae > Stylosanthes > Stylosanthes scabra. The sequence goes on along the minus strand of JASCZI010211828.1, from coordinate 28,916 downwards.
GGACCAAAAAAGTGCAATTTTTCCATTGCCTAGAGATTGTATTAGTGTAACTGAAAAGTCGATGATCAATTTGGTGTAATCGACTAATCTCAGAGACTAAAATGAGATTTACCTTGACATAAGTATCATTTGTTTCTCGAGAATAAATTAATTAAACTATTTTTTTTATCAAAGACAGTTGTATTTCATTCAATTAGAATAACAAAACGAATATATAAGATGATGGGTCAACTTGAACAACTAAAAGAAAACAAAGTGGTAACTCCACACAATCAAAACATCAGATTAGATTGTAAATAATTAAAACAGAAGAAGAGAGCACATAAACGAAGAGAAAATTTAAGGAGGATGACGTTGGTGGTATTCTTGGATCAATTAAGCTCATAGTTGAAGAGAGAATTAGATCTGAAATGTGAGCAATGCCTTCAAAGATTCGAAGATTGCGGTGGTTCCAGAGCTTCCAGAGAATTGTAGCAACCTCACTATCTTCGTGATCAATGACCTTGAAATCTTTTAGTTGTCTCCACACTCAGAGCTGCTTCAATTTTGATATTAAAGACATAAAAACCTATAACAGTTTCTTCCTCCTCCACATTAGACTTTGTATTTTTCAGAGATATAGCTGCCATAATAGTTTAATTATATTGGACAATTAATAATCACACATGAAAAGAGTAAGAAAATAAGGATTCCTCCTCAAAATCCGAGCAGAATACATTAAAACCCTAGTAGAGCTGGATGCAGGATGAGTATAATTAAACCCCTTTTATTTGAAGAGTATTATTGGTCCTTATTGTATATATATTACAGTGGCATGCAGGCAAGTACGTAACACAAAATATGAATGAGTCTGAGTGTGGTATCTAATTTTCTCCATCCCATAGAAGATCCGTAAGATCGAATGCAGTAGGACCGTTCATCTTTCGCTCCTGTTTGATTCCACTAATCTTCTGGTAGTCATCATTTGTGAGTGAAAAATCATATATTTCTAAGTTTTGTTTCATTCTCTCCTTGTTGTAGCTCCTCACTGCAAAAGTCACACCTTGCTCATACAACCATCTAAGACTTACCTGTAACAAATTCAAATTTATGCATTAAATCAACTAGTAATGGTAGGTAATTATAATATAAAGTTGTCATATTTAACTTAACATTTATAATTTAATATAAATAACATCCATAATTATAATTTCATGTAAATAACATTTGCAATTACCTGAGCCACAGTTTTTCCATGAGCATGTGCAATTTTCTTGAGCAATTCATTGTCCATAACACCATTACCACCGTGACTGGTTCGGTTCCTCTGGCTCCCAGAGGAGAATATGCAGTTACCACAATACCCTTGCCTCTGCAATATTCTCTTAGATTCTTTTGCTGCCAGGAAGGATTCAACTCCACCTGTTTAATTTATTGTGTGTATTTAATTTAGTGATCCAACAAATAGAATTAATAATGTTTAAGAATACAATATAAATAAAAGAGAAATTACTTGATTAACCGCAGGAGGAATGGAAGGAAAAGAGAGATGTTCAAGTTTCTTGGTAGAGAAGTTGCTAACTCCAATTGATTTAGTGAGACCCAAGTTGTGGCATTGCTCCATTGAAGCCCAGACGCCCTTCATGTCAAATGGCATCAATTCATGTTCTTCATAAGCAAATTTTCTTATTTCAGGCTTTGCACTCATTGGGCAGTGGACCAAGTAAGGGTCCAAGTAATCTAATCCCAAACACCTGCAGCAATGCAGCATAAAGCATGCATCACCCAAAGTTTATTCGCACCTATCTTAGAGTCTCCCATGGGCTAATTCATATAGTATATCAGTTTTGATACTTCCATCAAATGAACTGATTTAAAATTAATACTTTATATTAAAATTAATTGTTTATATTAAAATTAATAATGGATGAAATGAAATCGGATTCATTGAGGTCATATCATATTACTCTCAACAAAATTAATAAAATATTGTCATTTGTATAAGGTGGTTGCTACGATACATGTACTAATTAATACGTATCGATACTTTAACAAATGTAAACCAATAAAATATTGCCATCTAAATCACATTTATCCACGTCAACGTTTATTTTGTATTTATTTTTTAAAAATGATTATATAATTATATATATTAAGATATTCTTATAAATAGTCATTAAAAGACAAAAATATCCTTTTTATTGTTTTATTAAAAATATAAATAAATCTTTTATTTTTCTAACAAAAATATTTCTTTACAATAAAAAAAATTAAAATAAAATATCATTAATCTAATAAACATACAAAAAAAAAAATCAAAATCTACTCAAATTTCTTTCTAATAGTTCGTATTATGGTTTAAAATTGTTCGTGCTCCTCTATCCGGGTTTAGTGGCATTGTCCCCTTTGCGCCTCTTCGACCCTTCTCAAAACTTCGAAGATACCAGCCACTATTCTTTCGTTGCCGCCGCTCATATAGGAATAAAAAAAAAAGAACAAAGATTAGATCTCCAACGAAGGAATTGCACTGTATTACAGATCTACCACATAAAGTCAAGGTGAAACAAATAATAACAAGATATATATTAATTATAATGTATTATACAAGTTGCAAACCAAAACTAGAGCTTAAACATAAAGTTCCAGATTTGCATAATTAGGGCCATGTGAGGAAGCATAATTAGGGAGCAAGAAGGATACAAATGTATATATAACCATAGGTTTTTTTTAGAAGCATGGCTGACAAATATAAAAAATCTATGGCGCCACGATGGAGAAGAGAGCAGCAGAAGATAGGGAAGGATAATTACGAACTATTTCCAAGAATTTGG
>JASCZI010211828.1:7588-17794 GCA_036250425.1 Stylosanthes scabra | reverse complement strand
CCCTATCCTACACTTGTGGCACTCACACCGCATTGGTATTATTTATTACCTTCCCTTACCGGATATCTCTATCTCTACATCATTTTAATCTCTTCTAGCATATCTAATTCTTTACACATACTCATATCCATCTCTTATCTCTTCAATCCACACACACACGCACAAGCAGTCACACATTCATACAAACACACAAACACATAATTCAAATAGCAATTACAAGCAATATAAGCAAGTAGGCACACCCAAGCAATGTCACACAAATGCATATGATGCATGCTTGTCCCTACGGCCAATGAGCTCATTAGATTGGTTATAAGGCCATCCCGATCTGGTCCGGTAACTAACCAAAGGACCGCTCTGAAAGCACACCCAGGAGGAAAACAGGGCCGAGGCATCTCACCTCCCTAACATCTCTCTGGCGTCGAGCTTATATCCAAGGAGGACCACAGAGCTAAGGGGCATCACACCCCTCCTCCCATCTCTCAATGACTCAGAGGGAACATCACTCGTTCCACCAGGAAGAAAACAGGGTTAAGGGGCCTCATGCCACCTTCCCAACTCTCTCTGGGGTTCACCGTGATCTATCCATCATCTCATCAATCATCATCTCTTTCATCTTCGCCTTGCGAAATATCACGTAGGGGTCATTCCTTCATAAAAATATTCACATGTGGACTAGAAAGTGAAATTAAATCTTTAATCTCCTTTAGAAATGCTTTATACACCTTTTCTTGATTTTTAGTAAGAGCCGAATCGATTCTGGAATGGAGAGAATCGATTCCCTGTGGCTTGGTGTAGGACCATTGGTCTTTGGGGGATTTCGAATCGATTCTGGAATGGTCCGAGTCGACTCGAATCCCTTGGCAAAACCTTGTAAAACGTTTGAAAGGACTCTGAATTGATTCCAAGGTTGCTCGAGTCGATTCCTTTTACTTAGGAAATTTTGTCATCTTTAATCAAAGAAATCGAATTGACTCGCAAGGTACCCCGAATCGATCCAAGAAATCCACATTTAGTTTCTGCCAAAATACGAATCGATTCCTCCTTCCCTAGACTCAACTCGATACACTTAGAGAAATTTGAAGTTTGCAAAACATTACTCTAGTCGACTCTAGCCAAGAGAGAATCGATTCAAAAGTCGTTCTAAATCTTTCTGGACAAAAACGAATCGATTCGACGAAGAACAGAGTCGACTTGCTGGATAAGGATTTCGAATCTTCAAAACATTTTTGGTACAGCGAATCGATTCAAAAGGGCAGAAACTGCAGAAAAGCACGAAAAACACCAAGTTTTCACAACATTTTCCCCAACCCATTTTCCAAACAACCTAGTAAGCTCAAAACCCATTCCATTTCAGTCAAAATAGCAAAGGTTCCAATTCACAAAACAATCCCTTGGTCCCAAAATCATTATCCCACTTCCTATTCAACAACTTTCAAATTCAAAACATCAACTTTCCCCCATGTCGTTCATCATCCTCATCATTCTCATCATCATCATCTCATTACCACATAAATCATTATCATTAACATTTAATCATCATCAATCATACATCATACAACATCATCGTCATTTATCATCATTCTTCACAAACATCATATAATCATCATATTCATTCAACATCAATCATCATCACTCTTCTATCACATCCAACAACCACAGCACATACTTAATACAAATCATTATTTTTCCTAGATCACCGGGAATATCTCAGCTCATGGGCTTTGATTACCATGCTTAAAAGCATGCAAGATCATCACCTAAATCATAAAACTCAAAAACATGTATGGTGGTTAACCCAAATTTTCGAGCAGAACACTAAACGCTAGAAATGAGATGGAGAACGAAATACTCACTTGTTGCATGTAGGATGGATGTGAAGAGGACGTTGAGAGCTTCGCATAGCCACAAACCGTGCGTCAATTGGAGCTCTGGATCAAAAGTTATCGCGACCGGAAGTTGGCGCGAGTGGTGAAAGAATTGATTCGAACCAGTTCTTGAATCAATTCTCCACCAGCTCTCTCTCTTTTTCTTTCTCTCTTCTGTGAATGAAGAGGAAGAATGAATGGGATTAGGGGCCTTGCCCCCTTTTTGTATATCATTCTCATTAACGGCGTTCTTGTAATTTCGCGGTTTGGTCCGTTCCGGGCCAAACCTTTAGCGAAGGTGTTCGTACTCCCGTTCTAAATATTTTTGTGAGCACTTTCATGTACTCAATTCCATTTTATTTTATACCTGACGGCGCTAAGCCGGTACTGTCATCTTAGCTGATGGTACGGGGTTTACAAAACTAGATAAATGATCAGATTATACCGTTCCCAATATACTATGAAATCCGTGGCAGGGTGTAGGGATTTGGTGAATCCGTGCCACCCTGCCACGGATACAGAGATGCAAGAAAAAAAATTGGAGGGATCCGTGGCACCCTGCCACAGATTCAGGGTAAAAAAGTTTCATGAGGAATTCGTGGCACCCTGCCACGGATTCAGGGTGACGTAAATTATATATAAATCTGTGGCAGGGACACTGGGATTCAGAGTGAAGGAGAGAAAGAGAGAGAAGTGTTAGAGAGAGAAAGAAAGAGAGAGAAAGGTTAGAGAGAGAAAGTGAAAGAGAATAGTTAGAGAAAAGTTACAAAAAAGGTAGAGAGGTGTGTTTGGCTTTTCATCTCTGCGAATGACAGAGGACTTGGGGTTTAGGGTTTTGGATTTAGAGGGGGCATGTACCGACATGAGCCTACGCCAAATATATGGCGTAACATCATCTTACGAGTACCACAAGAATCCTCAAGAATCCTCTTGAGCTTGAGATTTATCTAAGCTTGAGCATGAGATTTATCTTGGCTCCAGCATGAGATTTATTTTGACCTAGGGATTCTTTCATCATTTTTATTCATGTATTTTATTTCATGCACTACGCTATGTATTTCGAAACTTCAAAGCGTTATCTGTTAATGTATTTATGAACATATTTATGAATTAATAGAGTTGTATTATACTTTTAATGTATTTATGTTTTATATTTTTAATGTTTTATGTTTTATATTTATGTATTTCGAAAATTCAAAGCAATATCTACATTACGTAAAAAAGAAAATATAAATAATTAAGGGAATCCAAAAGTTAATTGAAAAAAGACTTCGTACATTACATTTTGCTATGTAGTTTTTATTTTACAAACAACAAATGCAACTTAAACAACACTAACGGAATCGTAAATTATTACAATAGACCAAAAAAAGACTTCGTACATTACACTTTCATCGTTAATAAACTCTGAAAGTGTAAATATTGACCTGGTATTAAACCATTCAACTGAGGTGGTCATATCTCAGCGATGGTTATTTAATGGAGAACGGTCTGATGCACTTAAACCCGGCGGATGTTCAGGAAGACTATCACCGGTAAAAGTATCGTCGGCCAAACTCCTTTAGTAATTGCCTAATCCACCCATTCCCAACCAGCTCGCTTTGCTTCGTCGCCTCATGTCCCGCTCTCTGTCTTCCGCCTCCGCCTCCGCCATCTTAGCTCGCCGCTCATCCTCACCAGGGACCACCACTTGGTATTTATAGGACTGGCTCCACGAACCTGAATCCGTGGCACCCTGCCACGGATCCCTTTTAGTTAATTTCACAATACCCTGAATCCGTGGAAGGGTGCCACGGATTCCTCCAATTTTTTTTTTTGCATCTCTGTATCCGTGGCAGGGTGGCACGGATTCACCAAATCCCTACGCCCTGCCACGGATTCCATAGTATATTCGGAACGGTGTAATTTGATCATTTATTTGATTTTGGTGTAATTTGATAATATTGGAATTGTAATGGTGTAATGTGGTAACTTGCCCTATTAAAAATATCTCAGTTTAAATATAAAACCCATGCATTAGCAAAATAATAATTATTTTTTAATCACCTAAAAAAATTATTTTTTAATTTATTAAATATCTATATTAAATGATTGTAATTTAATATTTATTTTAATATTTTTACACAATTAAAAAATGTTAACTTAAGAAAAATAAATATAAAATAAAAAAAGAGATGATAATTAAAACATATCTCATACAATATTCTAAATTATATATATTAATTAGAAAATGTAATATATAGTTTTATAATACATATAACAAAAAAACATGATATATAATAAGGAAAATTTTCTGAAATAAATTATTTAAAATTTTTATTTCCAGAAACAAATAATGAAGACATTATTTACAAGAATCCAACTTTTTTTTTTGGATTGTGCACGATGTTCGCCTTAGCATGAGGCGGTTTTGGTGAAAAAAAAACAAATTCTTATTAAGTCACAGCAAACTAGGGGTGCAACTGACCAAATTTGCTTCATGTTCGCCTTCACTTGCGGTGAACTTGGTGAAAATACCTACACCGCTGCAACTTGCGGCGAACATAATGCCACTACCCTCAGCCTATAAATAAGACCCTAGTCCCCGACCTAAATCACCCCAAACATTCATCAATTTCCAACTTTTCACTCCCTATTCCTTTTTTCTTTCCTCAAGTGACATATGTTCTATATTTTTTTTCATCTTACATATGGGTGATAGAATATTAGTTTCAATTCACTACGATGGTCAAATAATAAAAGACCCTGAGGGAAATGATGTCTTTAGTTGTGATCAGCCAACCTTTGTTTTTTGGCCACACGAAGAAATGGGTTTGGAACAGCTGAAGGCTTTTATTTTGCGCTCTATTGGAGAGCACATATAGAAGACGAGTGCAGAAAGTCTACTACAGATATCCACACGAAGTGGACGGAATCTTTTATTTTAAAAGGTACGGGTATTTTTAGTTAAATTTTGTGATCAGTTATGAATAAATATAATAATAGTATAATCCTTTGATTGAACAGATTTTGTTTACGTTACAATGACGATGTTGCACTAATTCGAGACTGGCACATACATTTAGCTGTAATTCCTTTATTAAAGCTATATGCTATTCTAATTGATGAGGGAAATAGCTCAGAGGCTGACTCACAATCTGGTGGGGGAGTTAGCAGAAATATTCGGAGGCTGATGGTAGATCTTAACAGGCTGCCAGAGGGTAACAGCGATGGTTCTATTCCAGATTCAAATATACCAATGGCAGAGATTTTGTATAATCACGATGAATCTGTTGTCGGAGATCCTGCCACACATGATTATCAACTCAATCATGATTCTGATAATGATGATAAGTGATGATATAAGTGATGATTTAACCTTGTTAGCGTATATAGTTTTTTATGTATAAGTGATGATAAATATCTTTTATTTAGGTACGTGGGTGCAGCTAGTGACCCAGGAATACCATGGAGATCCCGATGCTCGGATGTTTCAGAGAGTGTTTTGGATGTTTCCGCCATGTGTTGAGGCTTTCAAGTATTGTAAGCCATTAATTTCCATAGACGGCACGTACTTGTATGGTAAATATGGGGGAACTCTATTGATGATAATTGCGCAGGATGGGAATTCAAATATTTTGCCAATCGCTTTTGCCCTGGTCGAGGGGAAAACAAAGGAGGCTTGGTCATTTTTCATGACACATCTCCGAGAGCAGGTGACGCCTCAACCTGGTATACTTGTTATTTCTGATCGTCATAAGTCGATCGACGCAGCATTGAATGACGAGAGGGGAGGTTGGTGCCCACCGGCAGCATTTCAGGTGTTCTGTATAAGACACATTGCATCCAACTTCATGACACACTTTAAGAATAAACAACTTAAGAAAGTGCTGATTAATGCTGCATATGCAAAATCAAACAGGGAATTTGCTCACTATTATGGTCGGTTGACAGGACAAAATCCGGCAATCAAGGCTTTCGTTGATGACATCCCGCTTGCTAAGTGGGCCCAGTATGCTGATGATGGTCGAAGGTATGGACACATGACCACAAACATCTCTAAGTGCATCAATGCGGTGATGAAGGCCACTCGTAATTTACCTATCACAGCGTTAGTGAAGTCAACGTATTACAGGTTAAGCGAACTATTTTATAGAAAAGGATTAGAGGATTAAGCTCAACAGCAGGCCGATCATGAATTTTCACAGTGGTTATTGCGGGCAATAGAGTTCAATTCGAAGTACATAAACATCTGGGGGACAGTGGCCTCCAAATTGGAGTCCACATACGGGGTCCAGTTAACCTAGTTATACAGAAGACAACCAATTTCAGTGCACATGCATTAACTCAAAACCAGATCTAATATATCGCTATATATACAATGTATTATGAGAACACATACCCCTACATGATCAACTCCGTTAAGGAACATCCGCCACATTCGGACCCTCGGTCCGAGCGAGTCCGTCCCCACTACATAGCCCCTCCACCTAACACCAGGCAAAATTGCGTAATTAATCAAGCGAAACATACATTATATCGATCTAAAAATTATAAACAGGAATCCAAAAACACATACCTCTCAATCAAAGGAAACCTCAGCTCGTCAAAATCTCCCTGCAGCGGCATACGCCGATACGGTAGTAAGCCCATGACAGCAGCAGAGTTGCACATCCACCAAGATTCATCGCCTCAAAGTGGGCCCCCCGCACATCTGCTGATACAGGTTGGCCAGCACGGCAGAGCCCCAACTCAAACGACCACACTGCTCCAAATCTGCCAAAAGAATTAACCACCTCAAATGCACTCGGGAGTCAGATGCATCCGAAAACAAAAATCCCCCGATGATCATCATGATGTAACCTCGTGTGTATTGCTGCAACTACTGAGGTGTAGGATCGTCCCCCAGATCGTGACAGACTGTCCGCTCAAACCAACTAAGATGGACGTTCCACTTGCCTTTTTGCCTATCCCTCTCAGTCGGAACATGCCCCAAGAGATCAAGGCATATGTCTTCAATGGTCTATCCGTTGTAATGATCAGACCATCTGCTGATGCATCAACTAACGGGCTCTCCATCAACACGTAGCCTAACTGGTATGCCACGTCTTGCAGCGTAATGCTCATCTCTCCGCATGGCAAATGGAAGGAGTGCGATTCTGGTCTCCACCGCTCAATCAAGGCAAAGACCAAGGACCAATCGTGCTCCCACTCAACCGGGTGGGCGACGTGCTCGAACCCAGCTAATCGGAGCAAGTCCAAGATACGTTCATCAGGCGGCACCAATATGCTGCGCCAAGTGCGTATAACCCTAGGTTCCTGTATAAACATTGAAACCAAATGAATTACATCTCTATGCTCAAACGTCGACACAAGTTTAGTGCATAACCCATCAGAATTTTTACATACCATGTGCGCAATTCTTACTGCAATGTGGCCCGTCGCATCCGACCTATACAACATGTTCTCATAGCCTCTCTGCAACTCCATCTAACCACAACAAAATGTCAATTTCTCATTAAATAAATAATTAACTACACAAATATATTCCATAACATAATTAAATTTAAATAAATAACTCATAACTAGAGCAAAATAAAAAACTATCACACAAAATCTATCACACCTAATCAAATTTCATATCAAAACTATCATTAATTAACAACCTAATTAAATTAATATTTAAGTTAACATTTAAGTTAGCTTATGAATATAATATTTGACACCCTAATTAAATTAAGATCACCTTATACATCTAATTAATTAAACTAATGCTAAATAAATAAACAAATAACTAAATAAATAAATAAACTAATACTAATACTAATATTATTCTAATTAAAAAATCCTAAACTAATACTAATATTATTCTAATAAAAAAATCCCAAACTATAATACTAATCAATCAACTTAGCATTAATCTAACTTAAATTAAATTGATTTTTTAATACTAATATTATTCTAATAAAAAAATCCTAAACTAATACTAATACTAATATTATTCTAATTAAAAATCCTAAACTAATACTAATATTCTTAAACTATATAAAAACCTAATAAATTAATAAAATAACAAGTAAATAAAATTTAAAAAAAAAAAACAAAAGAGAGAGGGAGTGGGCATACCTGGTTGTGGTGCCGGCAAGGAAGGAATGAAAGGGATGAGAAATAAAAAATTGTGTGGTGGGGTATATATAGCCTCCAAGTTCGCCGCAACTTGCAGCGGTTTCTGTACATGCACCAAGTTCGCCATAAGATGGGACGAACTGATGCCTTAGCATCTTTAAGGATTTATTTAACCAAATCATACTCAATTCCCTATGTTATATGTTTATAAGTTCATAAAATAGTAAAAATATATGTAAAATTATTTGTAATTGAATAAATGTGATACTTTGATGAGTTTGTTGATTATTTTCAGGAACATCGACTAAAGAAGCAAGAAAATAAGAGAAATTAGCATTGGAGCACAAAGTACAGGCGTGAGATCCAAAGTCCAAGCGCCTATGATGTTGATCAGTTTTTCCAGCATGACCATTGTTCACTAAATTGGAAATATCTTGAGGTACAGAACTCCAAATCATCTGATTCGAATTGCATTGGAAAGCTTACGTCCGGGGCTTCGATTTGGTATATAAATGTCTATGGTTGACAATTGGTTTGAGCCTAGAACAACCCTGGGAAAGTTGCAGCAGAAGAGCTGGACGCCCAGGCGCCCAGAATCAGCGTCCAGGCGCCCAGAATCACACCCAGGCAACCCTGAGCCAAGTAACCAGCGCCCAGAACCAGCGCCCATCAGCACTAGCCAAGCATCCAGTTTTGACGCCAAGCGCCAGACACCCACGCCTAGGCGTGGGAACTGCCCCAAAGCTCAGGAACAAAGTGTCAGACACATGCCGAGGCGCCAGAATCAATGCCTAGGCGTGGGAAACCTGGCTTAGCACCTTAGCTCACAAAACTCACGCCCAGGCGCCAATTTTTTATGCCTAGGCGTGAGTTCTGCTGTCTATTTGCAGAATTTGTAATTTAAAAGTGTAATTTCATTTATGAATCATTTGTATTTTATTTAACTTATGTAAAATCTATAAATAAGTGGAAATCAATCAATCTAGGATAGTTAGTCAATTTTAGTCCTAGATTTCTCTCATAGCTAAAAGATTGATTCCATTTAGAGATAGATTAGTTTTTGTAACAAAATTCCCGCAATAGAAGTATTATTCAGGTTTCATTCTCTCTCTTTCTCTTTCTCTCTTTGAATCTTTGAATGTTCATACATTCAAGATTCACATTCATAGCATTCATCCTTTTAAGATTCATTGTTCTAATGAATTCAAGATTCATCTTCATCATTTCCCTTGAGCCATTCATGATCATGAGTGGCTAAACACCTTAGAGATTGAGGAGGAGGAGCTCTATTCATCAACAAGCTAATAGATTAACCACACATTCCATTCAAAATATGCATGTTCTTCATCAAATTCAAAGGATTATTCTTATTCATCCATTCAAGAATCAAGTCAACCGAGAGGTATAATTGGTTCTTATCTTGGTTTAATTTCTATACTAGTTCATGAAATCTGGTTGTGCATTAACATTGATACTAGTTTATGAATGTTGTTGTTGATGTTTGATTGGATATGTGACATAAAATCTGGTTGTGCATTAACATTGATATCATAAACTTGTTCAAGAAGCATCTTTCACATTTGTTCTTTGCATTAGAGATGATGAACTGAATTAGTGTGTATGTATATGAATTTGTATTTTTATCACATAGATGATTTACTTGTATCTTGTTTGATTCTTGAGTGCGGACCCAACCCGGCCCCTCACAAAATACAATATAGACCACGAGGCCCTTGTTAAAAAAAATACACATCTCGGCCCTTGATTTTTATGGACGTTTGACAACTTAGCCCTTCCATTAATATTGGATTAACGGAGCATACACGTGGCACGTTAAGTGATGATCTGTCCGTTAAGTGACATGTAGGATAGACTACCCGGTCCCTGATAATTTTTTAAAAAATGATCTTCATCTTCTTCTTTCCACCCGGTCTCTGATAATTTCTTCATCTTCTTCCTTTTCTCAAGCCCCTGATAATTTCGTCATCTTCTTCCTTCCACCCAGCCTCTGATAATTTTTTTAACATTGATCTTCATCTTTTTTCCTCCATTAATGAACCCTAATTACTTCAAGTTCCCTTTTTTTAAGAGAATAGTTTATTCTTTTCAATTTGTTCCTCTCTTCCATTTGTTCATCTTCATTCCTCCACCTTATCTCCTTTTTTTCATTTTTGTTCATCACCATCACTTCCATTTTTGGTCAAGCTTCATCAATAAATTTTAGAATGAAAAA
>JASCZI010211826.1:0-10495 GCA_036250425.1 Stylosanthes scabra | reverse complement strand
ACAGAAACATATATATATATATATATATATATATATATATATATATATATGGGTCGGCTACATGAATCAGATGACGCCATTGAGTTCTATTACGTATCATGTATATAGAAAGATAGTTTACATATAAATCTCGTTTGACCATCTCGTGGATGATCTTCTTAGGTCTTTTTCTTTCTTTCACCCCTTATCCACCTTCCATCTCATCCACCCTTCTAACTGAGTGATTTATCGATCTTTTTTCCACATGTCCAAATCATCTTAGACGCGATTCTACCATCTTTTCAATAATAGGTGTTACTCCAATTCTCTCTTATATCTTCGTTCCTTATTCTATCTAATTGCATATGACCACTTATTCATCGCAACATCTTCATCTCTGTCACACTTAACTTATGTTCGTGCTCCATTTTGATTGCCCAACACTATGTATTATAGAGCATAGTCGGTCTGGTAGCAGTGCGATAAAATTTACCTTTAAGTTTTAAAGGTACTTTTTTATCACATATAAAATCAGATGGACTTCGCCATTTCAACCAACCTACGATTTACATCTCTTCAATTTCTCCATTATCCCGTATAGTGTACCCAAAATACTTAAAACTTCTAAATTTTCATAGAATGTTTTCTCCCATCTTCACCTCTATATTAGAGTTTTATCTTTCACGGCAAACTTACATTATATATAACAGAAAATATTTTATTGAAAGTATTGAAATGTTCTAATATTTAGTTTTAATTCAATTGACAACACTTAAGAAAGTTTAGTTAAAGAACAAATTAAATAATTAATCAAAGAATAATTCTTCCCTATCTCTTAGAACAAGAAAATAATAATATATCTTGCACCAGTCTACCAAGGAACACCACTTGCACCAGTCTACCAAGGAACACCACTTTAACAAATTTTATTTGGAATCTTCCATAATATTCAACTTGTTTAAGGTTTTTAAATTAAGAGCATACATGATCACATTAATTGCAAGAGGATCAAGTTCGGATAGGACCTGATCAGATATATTTTTTTGCATATTCCTTTCTGTTGTCTCACAACAAATATCCCGCGTCTGAATTATATATTCATGTGTCTTAAGCAACCAATGCAAATTCTATTGATATAAATAAAATAAATGTATTATTTGAAATTCATTCCTTTGAAGACTTAGCTTGGATATAATACATTCTATATTTTTTTATGATGATTGGAGTGCGAGTGTTCTTCGTTAGGTATTTGACCAAGTTTATTTCTTTTTCTGAAAGTATTTTTAATTTTTTTTTCTTCAAAATCTCGGAAACAGCTGAAATTGCATTTGATTGATTGTAAATAAAAAATAGCCACGTTGTAAAATTACATATTTAGTGTTTTGTAAATTATTTTATTATCTTATTATATATATATATATATATATATTATTCTATAACAATATATTGGATAAAGTACTGTTAAAAATTTTAAAAGAGGTCTCGTCGGTAATAAGCGTTCAATGATATTGGTCGTAAAATTAAGATCTACATCATCCTTTGTGTTAATTATAATTTAACCTAAATGTTGAGATTATAATTGTACTTTTCATATATTTTTTTTGAAAAAATAGTACTTTTCATTTTAGATAATTAAAGAGTCTCGAGCGTAATTAAGAGAAAGGTAAAGGACAAAGATTTAACTGTGACATTACCATCAATGATAAATTAAACCAATAGATAGACAAAATCATAATATACAACATGTTAGCATGCAACCAACCATGCAAAATACAACCAAACTCATTTCCCCTTTTTATGCCTCCAAGAATCATATTGACACTAGTTGTATATACTACATATAAAACTACTAGTCTTCCTCCATCATTCTCCAACCACACTTAAACACACTAATTAATCAAACTACTAATCATAATTAAAAAAAAAAGAAAATCTAAAAAGGAGCTTTTCTCCTCCTTTTCCAAAACATGTATGCATGTTTACCCTAATATTAATTAATGACCATGATGATTCATGGGCTTATTATGTTTCTCCCAAATTCAAGAATTGAAATGAATCATATCATTTTATTTTCTCAGTGAGCTTGTTGTGTAGGGCGCGTGAGATAGCCAGGCAAGGGACTGGCGCGTGGGGATCTGAGAGGAACTTCACTGACCTGCTTGCCGTTGATATCGTAATATATAACGCCCGAGAAATCCAACGGCTCACACTTCCCTCCCATCAGTATCTCCTTCTGCCACACTCCCCCGTCGCCCCAAACACCATCCTCCGCCGCCGCACCTCCGCCGTTCTTCTTCTTCTTCTGGTTGTTGTTGTTGTGATGACCGAACGCCTTGTTACTTATGTTGTTGAGCAACTTCTTCGGCGTCGCCAGCGGCGACTTCGGCGGCGGCGTCCTCAGCTCAATTTTCCAGTCGTCGCCATCGTCGCAGCCGTCCATCGCGGTTTTGGCCGCCGCGAATTTCGACTTGCACTTAAGGCGGCTGGATGGTTTGGCGAAGAGAGAGAAGATGGCGGTTATGGCTATAAGGAAGCCATTGGAGCGGTTGCGCTTCGGAGAATCTGAGAGGTAAACCATGGCGCAAACCAAAACCCCTTTCTTCAATTCTTCTCTTTATTGTTATTATTATTTTTAAAATTTTAATTGTTTTTCTGAGTTTTGAAAAGTGAGGAAGGGGTTTATATAGGCAAAAGTGTGGAGAGTCCACGCTTCTTTGGTTGACTAGATCTTTTAAACTTTTTTCATTTTCAATATTTATTTATTTTATTCTTTTGAATATTTAAATTAGGAATTAATTAGTTAGAGAATTTTGGTAACACAGGATATATATTGGTAGGCAAGGCTTGGCGCAATTCAGACATCACTCTTCTACTTAGATAACAAATAAAGATTCAATTAATATCAATTAATAATTTAAATTGATATTTTATTTTTTTAGATTTCATATATTTTATTTAAAAAAAATATAAAAGTAATTTATTATTAATATTTTTTTATTTGTTATCAATATTTTCTTTATTTATATTTATTAATTTTGTATGTGCAAATTAATTGCTTGCTTGGCAAATAAACTAGAGGGAAAAAGTGTATTCTTTATTTTTGTTAGTGAAATTAAGACTGAAAATAAATCCATCATGACTAGATATTAATTAACCTTCTTTTTTCTCGAAGTGACCTGATAGAAAAAATTTTTGAGTTTTTTGAACAATTATTTAATTAATTAATTTAAAAGGAAAATGCATTTATGATCTTAATTATGATATATAATATATATGATTAGATATTCTTTTGGTTTCCATATTATATGATCTCTTTAATATGGTCAGTATATAAAAAGTACATTCATCAATTTAAACTTATGTGTCCAAGCTGCGACTTGTATTAATATACTTTGATTTTTATAAGCAACAATAATAAAATAATGTTAGTACTACTGATGAGTATAAGAAAATTAATTATTCATACCTAGTTCAAACTTCGGATTTGTTTAGGTTGGTAGCTAGTGTATGGTACCTCGTGAAAAAATAAAATGAATATAATTAATAATGTGATTTTAATAGTTGAATAAATAATTCACTCCATTATTCCTTTATTATTTATTTACTATCAATTACATTTAAACAAAATATTGGTTACATGATGTGATGACTTTGGGTATGTAACTAACTCAGATCAAGGCAAGTTGTAATAAGTTAAATTAAACATTTTGATGTTTTAACTGTCCTAAAATTATCTTATTCAAAAAATTAAGTTGATTTAAAGAATATATGAATAATTATATTTTAAATATATTTTTTGTAAAATTATTTGTTTTTGAAATACAAAATAATTCCTAACATTTATTTCCATTACTAAATAAAATTATTTTTTTTTAATTCACTATTTTAATCACTAACCTTTAGTGAAACACGTCCATCTTTTTATTAAGTTCAAAATAACGCCATTTTATATAGCATATTAATATTTATAGTTAGTGATTAACATCATAGATTACTTTTATATTTGAAAAATTGATATTAAAAGATATAATTTTAAAAATTTCAGCAGCTAATTAAGACATATAATTATTATTAAAAAATATATAAATGTTTATATTACTTTTCTAGTTATGACAATGAAATACCTTGTGATATATATAAACCTAAGAATTAATTAAGATATGGATGAGGAATTAGTGAGCATCAAATCATGATATACACTTGTCTATATCCATACCATAATGAGTGCAACAATCAAACAACAAACAAAGTATTTTGCTTCAGTCAACGCAATGCATTACATTTTCGATATTTAGTAGTGGTATCTATCCATATACTTTGTGCTCATTTTTTATTCATTAATTGGGTTTCATTACCATCTTGATCTATCTTTGTATTTTTAATTATTACATTTTTAATGATATTTTATTTTACCATTTAAAAGTTTATAATTTAGTTTTATATTATATAAAAATATTTATTCGCTTCTAAAATATTGCACAATTTATGTTTTATATATATATCAAATATAAAAATAATATATTTCATGAATATTTTTGTATTTTTAATTAACAAAAGGGAGCCTAAAATAAAAATTATTTACCAAGTTTTAAATTAAATCTTTTATAAAATTCTATAAATCGACCGAAAAATTAAGCATATTTTGGATAATGATGCAAAGGCAAAGTCTATCTTTCCAAAACATTTGGTGGAGTTGGTGGGCCTTACGTGACAAACTTTTGTTAATTAATTTCTTCTTACAACAATTTTGGTGGACTTGATTAAATTTTAGAGAAATACGTGTACGGTTTTGGAGCATATTTAATACATTATTATTGCTCTAGAAGTTTTGAACCACTAATTTTTTAATTTTAAAATAAGTTTTTAATAATACAGACAAAAATGCTATAAATATTTGGAACACATAAGAATTTATCTAGCTTTTAATGTGGGCAATTAGAGAAGTAAAATCTGTGATTGATTGTTTTATTAATCTAATAATGGCTTGGATTACAAAATGTGTATACATGTTTTCAACTTGGATTGGACATGGTTCACTATCTATATATATTTCTTTAATTTATTTATAAAGTATTTGTTATGATTTCATATCGGGTGGTCAAAATCTGAAAAATAAAATTTTGGGTTCTTTCATCATATAAATTAACTTTTGTGGTGATAATTTTTTTAAAATTTTATTTTTCATAATAATGATGCTTTCATTAAGAGTTAACAAATAGAATTGAATAGAATTGAATAAAATTTGATTTGATTATTAAGTTGATACACTCTCATGCAAATGAGGAGAAGATAACAATAGAAAAGGGAAACAATTTTTAGGTATTTCCTATTATGGACAAAGAACAATGTTGAGTTGAATAGAATTGAATTCAAGTTAGTAAGGTATATTATTGATTACTAGGTGGTAGGTTACCTTCCATGTCGTTTTGTGTGCATTTGAAACGATAATTAGAACTTATTAGAAGAATTTGGTTAGGTCAATTACTATTATATTTTTATATTTGCTATATAGCACATACCCTTGTCTCTTTGTTCAGTTGTTCCACTACAATTCTTTTGTCCTATACAAATGAGACTTTTAACTCTTGCCAAATTAGCATATAAAAATAATGTTTTAACAACACTCAGTTGAATTAATTTAGTAATTATTAGCTCATTAATTCACCTAAATAAATATTAAAATTCAAATTATACCTAATGTGTATAATAATTTATTGGTTAGCGATAAATTTTTAAATAAAATTTCAAAATGTGATAAATTAGTCTTTAATCTATTACTGATTTTAGAAAAAAGAAAAAAACATTTTAAAAAACTCATTATTTGACATAATTCATAAGGTCAAGTTGGTACCTTTATAGTGATTCCAAGGGAGCAATTCCCTTTGGTGGTTTATAGGGATGGTTTGAGCTTTGAATTCACCATGCAACTTGGAACCCCACTTTTTTTTTTCTTTTTTTTTTTTAAAAAAATATTATAGGTAGTTGTCATTATCATTTTCATCAGTTGTAACCGACATGGTCTTCTTAAGCTTTGGGTAAGCGTGGACATGAATCATTAACTGTAGAAGGAGAAAGTAATCAACCATTTAATCATAAATAATAACTTCAATTTGCCTCTTATTACACAGAAGCAAGCTTTTGAATGCCAAACCAGTGATAGCAAAGCTAGCGATTTAAAGATTTAAATAATTATTTATGTATATAAATATACAATTTTTTAGAATTTTATTATTTTAAATTGATTAACTATTAAAAAATAGACTAATTTAACCGACTAACTAATTTTTTCGGTTGTTTGACTGAATTTTTATGAATCAACTTTTACATCTACTTGAATTGATTTAGTAGTCGATTTTTGGTTAATCCGGTCAAATCGACCAGTTCTGTATGGTTCTCAAAATCATACTTAGAAAATAAAAGTGTGGCATTTCATAAATGAAAAAAAAAGTGTTTGAGGTAAGTATGTAATATTTTTTTTTTTTTTTACAAGAAGTATGTAATATTAATTCCTTTCGCCAACAGTTGTTAAAAAAAGACTTAAAGACAAGGAGATCACTAAATCTGTAAATCATTCAGTCACCAAAAAAAATCCGTAAATCATTCACCATAAATGTTTGGATAAATCTTTTGGGTGCAAGTTTCTTTCTTTTTTGGGTAAAGATGACAGAAATATGAGAGTTTGTGTTTTTTTCTTTTTTTGGTAATTGAAATGTGAGAGTTGTTAACCCATCATTGGCACTGAAGGTATATCATCTGGATGGTACCAATTTCAGCCTTCAGATTGTTTTATTTTGTGCTCAAAAGAATGTTTGCTTCAAGAGAAATATGGGTCATGTTTTTTTGGACTTTGATATGGGTCATATTCTTGTTTTTGGTCAGTAGGTCATGTTCTCTTTTTTGTCGTCATAGTCAGTTGGTCATGTTCATAACTAAATCTAGGCCCATATTGTGACCCAAAATTGTTTTGGGGAAAATGAGTGATTGGAATTGGATTAAGCAGCAAGCACTCAAGAATCTAGACCCAAAAAGAAATTCTAACAAAAATAAACAAAGGAGGATTAAATTCCAATACCCAAAAAAAAAAAAAAAAAGGAGGATTAAATTCTGACAAAATAATGTTGTTAATTTTTTTTTCTGACAAAAAACATAAAAATATATTTTTCTTATTTCGAAAAATGGAATTCAAAACTTTTAGTTCAAGACAAAAAAAATCTTTTACTTAAAATATGATATTTTTTGTGACTACTTAAAATATTAGATATTTATTATATTGATGATTAATTTTGTATTGATTATTATTACTATTATTATTCATATTTAGTACAAATGAAAAAAATCTTCTAAAATTATTAATTAATGTTCTAATCGCCTTTAAATTTGTAATTTTTATTACTTGTGGATTTTATCATTTTAATTTAAAAATAATTAGGGCATTATTTTTTCCTGTATACTAATTAATAATTTTAAAGGTTAGTACAGTAGTATATATATATGGAGATTAATGGATATTATCCTTCTCTTTAAGCTTTTTATTTTCTTTTTTAAATAGAGTGCAAGCTAAGAGAAACATGGTCCACTAGTAGCTAAGTGGAGTGTCCATTTTTCCATTAGCTATCTCAAAGTCAACTTAATAGCTGAAAAATAGTTCCACCCACAATTAAACTATGATGAACATACATCTTCATCTTCATCAACACTTAAAAGGAGATAAGATAGGTAATTAGTTGGAAAAAAATAACTCAATTTTCAAAAACCAAATTAATTAATATTTCATTTTCTACTAATAATAATAGAATCTAAATATCCATAGCAAAGATATATAGACATACACAAAAAGAATGGTATATATATATGGAGTAAAAAAGTAAGAGTGAAGAATGAAGGTTCCCCATAAAAATATATCACCATTAACCACTCTACCAAACATAACAAGAAAGGGCAAATAAATAAATAAATAAATAAGTTGTCTTCAAAATGAGTAATTAGTGTTCATAGGATGCCTCAATAACATTGAATCTTTGAGAAAGGAAGTGAAGTAGTTAAAGGATTTCATCAAACCAACACCCACTCTTGTTGAAATTTGGAATTTATAATACAACACTAGAAAGTGAAAGAATATGACCTATTGCAAAATAAGGTTTGAATTATCTGGTAAGGTGTTCAAATTGATGAAATAAAAGCCTAATAATATTTACTATGAAAATAAATAAATAAATAAAATTATGGGCACCAATAACCATACATATATGTAAATGCTTCTTTCATTATATAAGTTTAAAAAGTCAACCCTTTTGTAGCAATGTCATAACTTTCACAAATCACACATAGTTTTCAAAGCCCCTTTAATTTTTACTGTAATAACAACTAATCTTCAATATTAAAATGCATGTCTACTTCACTTAATTTCTTGTTAATTATTTCTTCTTTCTTGATGTGCCGTGCCGTTGCAACCGCTACTGACAAACAAATAATAAAATATTATATTGCAATATTATTATTAATTTATTATTATTATTATTTATATTATGTTATTATAAGCTAGCTAGCTCTTTCCTAATAATGGATGCATAATAATGTTTAATCAAACTTTGTAGGACATGTTATAATTTGATCCACATAATTAGAAGCTGATTTAATTAATTATTATTCGCATCATTGGAATATAAAACCACGAATAAAATGAAATGAGGCATAATATATATAAGAATAAATATGTTAATTTTGTCATTTTGTGGAGAAAGGATAAACATATATAACAATTCTTTATACTAGACAAATTTCTTTTTTTTTATCAATACATAAAATTACATTATATCATGATGAATAATTAAAAAAAAAAGAAAGAATAATACAAAAATTATGTGAACCTCTTTCAATGGTGCAATGGGTTTGGACCAGTTGGAACAAGGCGTTTATCAACACCGTACCGTGGATCAATCTCGGCCTTGGAATGCGCCGGAATATGGCTCCGGTGGTGGTGGTGATGGCGGTGGTGATGGTGGTGCCGTTGACGGTTGAGAAACGGAGAGAAGTTGAATCTGGTGGTTGTTGTTGCTAACATTTTTCTATGGCTAATACAGTTGGTGATGAAGAAGTTGTCACCATTATTATTATTATTATTGGAATTGAAACCAAACCAGCCAAGAAAGAAAAAAATCATCAAGAGCAAAGAAATCCAAAGTACATGTTGGAATCTGATGATCATGCCCATGATAATGATAATGATGATGGATTCTGATGAGAAGAAGTAGTACAAAATGGTTGGAAAGATTGCATGGAAAGTGGAGAGTAGAAAAAGAAAGGATTTTGATGTTGGAATAATAATGGGGTTTTTGAGTAACAACAATAATAAGAAGAAGAATGGAAAGCTTTGAAAGTGCTAAGTAGAAGGAGGAGGAGGAGTAGTATGCATAAGAAATAATGGAGATAACAAAGTTTGACATGGGAGAGTGCTTGCTTCCATGAGACTTTAGCTTATAATCAATTATGTAACATACATAATTTAATTTAATTTAGAGAGAAGAGATAGATTTATATGATATGAGTTAATATGGAAGGTGCTGTATATGCGGAGAGGAAGCAGAATTGTCGACCATTCTTCTTCCAATGAAGCTTCCTTTGCGTTCAAGGAACATTCATATGCTTCATTAACACCACAAAAAATTATTTGTCAAACCTTCAATTATTTATATATATATAGCTTGCTTATATCATTAGACCAAGACCATGCAATATATATATATATATGGCTACTACTTAGCTATATAAATAAAAAGGCTAATGCTATTTAAACAAGTGGTTTTGGCTAACTAAGTTTAATCAAGTGATTTATTTCTATGCTAAATAAAATGTTATTTCGGTGTCAAATAGTATAAAAAATTATACATATATAAAGTTCTGTTTAACATCGAAATAATATTCTATTTAGCATAAAAATAAATGACTTGGTTGACCAAAATCATAAAATTATTGAAAAAAAAATTGTAAATACAAAAAATCAAATATAAAATTAGTTATATGAACCCATGAGGTGTATGTTATATGACATTATTTTCTCATTAGCAAGTTTGAGTCTCAGCTAAAATATATATAAAAAAAATAATTTTTGTGTATAAATAAATACATATATATTTTTTTCAATTTATATTTTATATTTTAACATAAAATATACATTGATCATTTTAAAAATATTTAATTACCATTACTCTACTATATCTATGTATCCAACAAGATCTCTTCTATTAAAATGATAGAATAATCATAGAATTCATGTCTTACAATGTAATATATAGTCAATTACTTTGGGTCATACAAATATTCTTTAAAATGATAAGAAAGAAATTAATTAGACAGGCTAGATTCAAGAACAGCCAAAATTTTCGAACATGAAACATTAATTAAATTAATTGACATGAAGGAAGGAAATTCCAATTTTGTTGGGTGATTCTAATACACAAGCATCTTGTATTCAACATTTTAGTGAAGAAATATATATATATATATATATATATATATA
>JASCZI010211825.1:23963-47632 GCA_036250425.1 Stylosanthes scabra | reverse complement strand
GCTAAATTGAATTAATGTTTAAATCCTGAATTTTGGACTTGTTTCGGTATTTTAGGCGTATCTGGAGCTCTAGATATCGGATTGGGCTGCACTTTATATGGATTTAGAGATAAGAGAAAGGCCTACAACTTTCCTGTTGATGACAAAAACCGGTTTTGTCATTTGGAAGCCCAAAAACTGCTCACAAGTCAGAAACGCGTTTTTCACCAAATTGACCATGATGCAATGATTTGATCATATGTGATGTAATATAACTCCAAATTGCACCAAACTTTCGGCTGGTGATAGCTAAGATCTAGAGCTACAACTTTCATTTTAACCACAAAGTCAAAAGATGCCAACTAGAAGGTGGAAATTGGGTGACAAAAACATGTTTTGGTGCTGAAAGACTAATTTGGGGCTTAGAAATCAACAATAGTGAGGGCAAACTTGGAAAATGCATTCACCCCTTCATCTATAAATAGAGAGCTTGTGGAAGAGCTTAGGCATCAAGTTTTTTATCAATCATATATTTGCATGTTTATATTTTGCTCTAATTCTCTCTTATTTTAGTTCCTCCTTCATGGATGGTTAGGATTTTAGTTCCTCCTTCATGGATGGTTAGGATTTGCATGGTTCTTCCATCATTTTCTATTTTTCTTTAGTTTATATCATGTGTAGCTAAACTTCTTCAAGTTAGGGAATGGTGTAGTTTGATCTAAAATAAGGATTGATGAATACTTTGTTCTTGATGTTGAATATTGATGAGTTAATAATTTATCTTTTGTGTTTAATGCAGTTTATGATTTGGCCATTCATGGATTGATTTAAGGGTTCATATATGAATTGGAAAATTTATGTATGTTCTAGCTCTAGGGATAATTTGCATGATTATTAAGAAGTTAAGAATAATTATTGAAATCATGTGGAATATGAATTGATGTTGAAATGCTTGCCCTCTTTAACATAAAACTCGATTAAGGAATTAATGTGTTTTTGAAAATAAGGAGGAGGATTTAACTAACCAAGGAATTGGAAGTTAATAACTAAAAATCCATCCATTAACTCTTTGATAGTTCAACTCAAGTAACAAGTCCTAATCAATCCTTTAAAAGATCAAATGAAACCTATTCCCTAGCTTCTTATTTCATCATTTCCTTATTTCACCTTTTATGTTAGTTAAAATTGAATCTTTTTATAAGTAGTTTTTCATTTAAAACTACCTTCATTATAAACATTGATTCGTCTAAATAGAAATCAATTTAGTGAATTGTTGTTTGGTACAAATCAATCCTCGTGGGACGATACTCACTCACTCTTTATTACTTGAACGATTTGGTGCACTTGCCAAAAGGTTATCATTGCCGATAACTTATGCTTTGTAGATATTAGTTTTATTGAATGATAAGGTAAAAAATTCAAGATACAGAGTAATCAACTACAATAAATGTAAGATTAGATGAAATTATGTGACAAATCATGAATGATTGAGAAATGATTAATGAACTTAAATCATTGCTACAATTTATACCTGTACATCATCCAACTTATACCAAGTATTTTCTTCAGTGCGTACAATGCAATAGTAATGCCCTAAATCTAGTTTCCTTGAAGCTTGAAACCCTGAAGTTTTTGGTGCTTTATGCACAACAATTGCATATAGATCATTTTTGTATTTTACCTGTCATTCAAAAAGGTAAAAAAATCAATAAGAACATGAGAACATTAAAAACAAACAGAGGTAGAGTATACAATGTCAGAGCTTACATCTTCCTCTTTCTTAGAGGAATATTCCTTTAGATTCAAGTCAACTTCGTATTTGACATGTTGGTTAATCTTGGTATAAGTGTTGGTGCTTTCCACCTTCTTAAACCTCTTCAACTGTAATACTAAAATCTTAGGTGTTTTGCTCAACAAAAGTTGCTTCCCCATGACAACAAGTTCTTTGCAGTCAACACAGTTAGCCTCAATCTTTTCCACCTTGGTGTACGAATCAAGTGCACCCTTCACCGATTTGACATTTTCGATCTCTAAATTCAAGTCCCTTATTCAGCATGGGTGTAACAGAAGAATATTTACAGCCAGGGGTACAACACGTCAACTGAAACATAAGCATTACAATCACCAAGACAAGGAATTAAAATTTATTCTCAACCATAAAAGGGTATAAATGCAGAGAGTAAATAATCAAATTTATTTGATGATCTTGAAAAAATGAATTCTAACATACCTCACTAACAGTTTCTCCTCGAAAGACAGTGTCCACAGGATTAGCAGCCCCATCTGAAAAACACCCTTTAACCTTATCTAAGACTTGCAACAGAAAGTCATGAGCATCTTCCTGCCCGCCCACACTAAAATCAGGTGAAAAATCTGTAAAAAAGACTAGTCATGGATTCACAAACATCCCAAAGTGTTATTTAAGTAATCAACAACACAGTATGCAAATTGAATAATAAAAAGGATACAATGAAGATTCTCAACAAGCCTCGTAGGGTTAACAACTTGTCTGGGAGTTAGGAATGAAGCTTTAATGTGGTCACGCAGTGCACAAATAGCACAGTAAGTCTATGTTGCATGGGTACTGTATCCGTACCCTGTATCCGTACTGAATAACGGGTAAAAAATAAGTAAATTTTATAAAATTTAAGAAATAAATAATATATTTTAACTAATAAAATAAATTTTTATTTTTAAATAAAATATTTAAATAGTCAATTTAACATATTAAATGTTATATTTAAATAGTTTTAGAATAAAAAAATTAAGAAACAAAAAAATTACTCAAAATAACTTGATTTTGAATTAATTTTAACAAAAAAAATATATTTAGCCGTACATAAAACGTACCCAGCCGTATCCAAGACGTACTCAAAAGATATCAAAAAATTTTTTTTATTTGGTACATATCCAGGAGTACCCAACCGTATTTTTGGAATACCCGAGATAACAGAATATTCAAGACTTCAAAATCCAGCAATTAAGATTCATTTTGCTACACTACAAGAAGAAGAAGAAATGTTTCTTGGTGAGAGAAGGAGAAAGAGAGGAAGGTTGAAGATTTTTCCGGGGGTTTTTCAAGTGAGGGTGTGAAAGTGTTCAAACAGAAAAGGGAGGGAAATGAACGGCAATTCGCTCACGCTTGAAGAGAGAGAAGTTAGTTAGGAGGATGAGAGAGAAAATTAGTTACGGAGGAAGAGAGAGAAAGTTATATTTTGCGTGATTTACATTTTCGTTTAATAACTTTAGATAAACAATTAATATTTGGTGTACACCTCTTTTAGCGTACACTCCAACCAAATCCCAAACGAACAAGTTTTTACTATTAAGATGAACATGTTTTGTGTCAACTATAAAACATGTTCATTATATATATAGATTTCTGTTTGCGCACGAATAGAATATTACTATTAGAACGAACAGGTTTTTAAAAGCAAACGAACAGGCTTTAAAACCTATTCGTATCAACTATAAAAACAAGTTCGTTGTATATATAAAAACATGTTCAGTTAGAACTTGATTGGAGATGTACACCAAAAAGAGATATACATGTAGTATTACCGTTAATTTAAATAAATTTTATTACAAATAATACAAATCTGATGGAGTGAATAATCTTGTTAAGATGAAATTTATTTAAAAATAATACAAATCTGATGGAGTGAATAATCTTATTAAGATGAAATTTATTTAAAGTAAAAAAGATACGAAGATAAAATTTGCGAAGTGATAGAACCGAGCGGATGCTGCTACAAGATAATGAAATAGTAAGTACATTGTTTTTGCTATATTTTTTGCTTGCTATTATATATACAGGAGATAGTAATTTGTAAAATAATTACAAATCAATATATATCCTAAGCAAACAATAAAATTAATTCAAATAAATGGAGATTATTTAAGATTTTGCGAGGCAATCACTAATCAACATTATGTAGTGAGTAGAGGCTGTAGCAAAATTAAGTGATGAGGAACCTAGGAAAAATGTTTAATTAGATGCAACAAAAAATTTTTGAGGAATTGATGATCAGCCAGAAGAAGTAATTGGAGTAAGTATGGAAAATAAAAAATGAAAATGATAGGTGAATTGAGGATAAATATAGAAAAAAATGTGGAGAACTGCTTTGTGAAAGAATAGAAACAATGATAACTGTTAAATCAAGTTACAATTTTAAGTTTTCATTTGTTTATTTTTAATTAATGATAAAAGAGAGTACAAATAGAGTAAAAAATTATGATAGGAGAGATCATCATAATCGTACTAAAATTTGTCCATTTTTCAACAATATAAATAGAGTCAAATTATAATTTAAAACGTTTATTTGTTTGTTTTATAATAATACATATCTTTTTTTATTTTGGAAGTTTGCATTAAAATGCTCATGCTTATCTACTCGATGTTTCAAGCCTGTTGTGGAGGAGAGTATTCATTGAAAATAAATTAGTAGATAATTGTATACAAAATATAGTAATTTGTCAAAAAATAAAATAAAAAAAACTCTTCCAAAACAATTTTAAACCAATATGTATCAAAGGCAAAGATTTTTCAAATAAATGGAGATCAGTGTCCCAAACAAATATTGAGATCATCCAAAGCAAAAATTGAGATCGTTAGAAATAATACAAATTTTATAGAATGAATAATTCTGCCAAGATCATGTTTATTCAGAATAGAGAAGAGGCGAAGACAAACTTTGTGAAACAGTGATGGAACTGAGTCCATGGATGCTGATAGAAGAAAGTCACATACTCACGTAGTAAGTAGATAGTTTTTGCTGTATTTTTCTCAGATCTATTTCTGATGAGAGTGTTCATTAAAAATAAATAAATGAGTAAATATTTATATATTGGACGTAATAATTTAAAAAGAAACTCTTCATTAATATATTTTAAAAGATATAAAATAACTATAAATCAATATGTATCGTAGCCAAACAGAAAACTTAATTTAAATGAACGGAGATCATTACAAATAATACAAAATCAATAAAAATAATTTTACCATCGTTTATTTAAAGTAGTAAAGATAAACTTTGCAGTGAGTAGATGTTGTAGCATAACCGAATAACCAAGTGATGAGGTTAGAATAGAAGAGAGGGAGAGAATGCAGGAAAAAAATTTGAGGAATTGATGTTCAACAATCAACATAGAAGAAGCAGTAATATGGAGTGAAACAGAGAATGTTGTAGACAACCGCTTTATGAGGAGTAAAAATAAAACTGCTTTGTGATAACCGCACTAAAAAACTATCAACCTTTTAAAAGTAGGGATGAAATGAAGTTATAATTTTAGGCTTCCATTTATATGTTTTAAATTAATAATTGTGTTAAATATTATAGGGTTAAAATAGGAAAAAAAATTAGACACCAAAACCCTCCAATCCCTATTATATATTGTTATAGTATAACATGTAACTTCCATTCATTGAATGGTTAAATAAAAACACAGTCACAGCGGAAATTAAATTAAATGAGAATGAATTGTGGTATATATGTGTAAGCTAGGACATACATATACATAAGGTAACGAATTAAAGAGGCAAAACATTGTATCGTGGATAACGTGATTATTATTCGATACATAATAATAATGGATAGTTCATAGCTAATTTAATTTGGAGTTTATTTATAAATGTGTGGCAACACATTTTTAGTTTGTAGAATATAATTTATAAAAGTGCTCACTTCCACTAACTCACACATGAACACATCACTGCCATTTACATGCAATTCATCCATACAATTTAATTTCCTTAAGTTCCATTATTTTTTATATGTGTTGTTGTTGTTTTCTTCGTTTATTACCATTCTGCCACTCGTCTCTAATATGACGAAAAACCATTTGTTCCTAAAAGTGATTTTACAACCTTGTTTTTATACTTGTTTTCTTTGAAATTCTTATCATTTTATAAAATTTATGCAAGAATTAGAGTAGTGATTTCTTTCTTTATTTATACTTTTTCTAACATGGCACTGTAATCATTATTGAACAGGTCACTTGTATGTGAAGAGTGATGTGTATGGCTTTGGCGTAGTTCTACTTGAAATGATCTCAGGCAACAGAATCTTGTTGAATGGGTTAAGCCTAATCTCTCCAACAAGAGAAAGTTGAAAACCATAATGGATGCCAGGATTGAAAGAAGTGGTAGTGGCATTGGAAGCCATAGATGCAATGCAAGATAAATCCAAGAACAGAAGTTCTCAATCATTCTTCTGCAGCCTCTAAGAATCACCATCATGCAAGGCTAAGAGTTTCAAAAGCAAAAGTATGAGGCTAGAAAAAAAATTGGAAAACTGATCTTGTTGAATAGTAATATATGGTCCAATTAATATGAATTTTTTATTTTTAATTTTATTTTAATTTTTTTTTTCCTTTGGCCTTGTTGAGGGTGAGATTATTAACAAGCCTCTCGCTGCTGTATGATTATTTTTCTTCTTACCTTTTGTTGAAATATTAACATTTTTGCAAAGTGGGAAAAACAAATGTTTTACTTGTAAAGTGTTGATTATTCTAATCAAAAGACTTGGTATTCTTTTCCTCATTATCATTGTATACTTTTTTTCTTCTTCCATTCTTATTTATGAAGAATTATGTTACTTTTACTTTTACCTATCAAAGTTATTTATTATATTTATAGCAACTCTTTGTAGAATCAAAATTCAAAGCATGTCACATGATTGTAGCAATCAAACTCTGCCAAAAATACTTACATTTCAGACATTTTTTTCCTTCTAAAAATTACTAATAATATACAACCTTTCTTCTTTTCATAATCTCAATTTATTTGTAAATAGTTAGAGAGAAAAAGTATGTTCAATATACCATTTTACTAGAATCTCATGTTTCATGTTCTAAATATAAAGGAGCAAATTAAATTAGGAAGTTGTTAAGATGAGAAGATGACACACTTCAAATAATTGCATAAACTAACATTGGATTATTTATACTCATCATAAATTTGGATGGTGTTATATATTTAAAATGTAGAATTAATTTACATGTACCATTATACATTTTTGTATATTCTGTTTATAAATACGGAAAAATATAAACATCAACACAGAAATTTATATGCTGATATTTACATTTTTCCGTATTGTAAACAATGTATACGGAGATGTATAGTGGTACATGTAGCATTATCGTAAAATGTATATATAAGACCTAATTTATATTTACATTATTTTCTTTCCTCATGATATCTCCCGACCCGACAGGCCAAATATTAAACCACCGCGTATCTAACCTTCATTTAATGGTTTATCGCTGGCCAATAGGTTGCAATATATACAAGGAAGGATTCAATTATCCGATATTTACTTAAGCGGACTAATGAATTAACTGCTTGATTTATTTACATCATTCTCTAATATATCATTTTGAATTACTCTTAAATCTTAACAAAAGTTATTGATTTCTGAAATCCCATGCCATGTGCACCACCGTTGAATCAGGGATTATTCCGGGGTTCATTCATTTTGAATTACTCTTAAATTATGCAACTTTTTTTTCCTCATTAAGTAGAATCAAGTATATACCGTATTTGAAAATAAAAAAAAAAGAGTCAATTAATTATATATAGTTTAATTTAATATATTATTTATAGTTTAATTATCATGGTTGATTATCATAGAAGTTATTTGATAGTATATGAAATAGAGAAATGATATATACTTGACCAGAAAAATACATACAATGCCTCACACTATTTTCATTTCCTCATGTCCATGTGTTGCACATGCTCACATGAAAAGAGACAGAAATAAAGTAATTCTATGCGCATAAAAATATGCCTAGGTCTAAGAAAAATAATAATGTAATATATTCTATACTGCGATGAATTAGTATTTAATCTGTCGGGTTAGGTAATATTGCTCTCCCATTAATAATGTTGCTTCTTCATGAATGGTACTGAATTGTTGCTACCAAATCAGTTCTTAATAATGGAGATAAGTAAGGG
This sequence comes from Stylosanthes scabra, assembly GCA_036250425.1. Taxonomy (NCBI): domain Eukaryota; kingdom Viridiplantae; phylum Streptophyta; class Magnoliopsida; order Fabales; family Fabaceae; genus Stylosanthes; species Stylosanthes scabra. Next base: position 39,693 of record JASCZI010211825.1, on the reverse strand, counting down.
TTACACAGTGCACTTGTTTGAAGGGTTATATTGTTATCTAAGAAGATTCCTGTTTAGAGTGATATCTGTTGGTGCTGTTCCATATCACATTGCATTCATAATGGATGGCAATAGAAGGTTTGCAAAGAAGATGAATTTGGCTGAAGGTGAAGGCCACAAGGCTGGATTCTCTGCTCTCTTGTCCATCCTCAGGTATCTGTTATCGAAATTGTTTCATTACATGGTATCAGAAATTCTATAACCGAAAGGTTTAGAGTTCAATTCTTGTTAAACTTCAAAAGAAACAATTTTAGTTCAAAGTTTCAAAAAATTTAAGCTGTCAAGCTTTAAACATTTTATATGAATGTCTCCATAGTCTAAATTTTGTGATCAATTTTCTTTAGTTGATGATAATTTTTTTTTTTTGGGGTTCCTATGAAGATTTTTGTATAATGCAGGTAAATAGAGGGATTTAAATGAAAAACTGTGTGTAAAATATCATGAGATTGAATATAAACTTTTAGTTTATAACAATCTAATCGAACGTTGAAACCTTCGTACTATAAATTTTCTGAATACGTCGTTGTCTGATGGTAGGTATTGTTACGAACTGGGAGTGAAGTATGTAACTGTGTATGCATTCAGCATTGACAACTTCAAAAGGAAGCCAAAAGATGTTCAAAACTTAATGGAACTTATGAGGCAGAAGATTGAAGAGTTGCTTCATCAAGAAAGCATCATCAATGAGTATGGTGTGAGGCTGCATTTCATTGGAAACATTTCAATGCTTAGTGAGCCTGTCAAGGTTGCTGTGGATAAGGCAATGAGGGTCACTGCTCACAACAACCACAGAGTTCTTGTCATCTGCGTCGCGTATACCTCGCGCGACGAGATGGTCCACGCCGTCGAGGAATCTTGCAAGGAGAAATGGAGCCATCTAACTCAAGAACCATCAAAAGTAGTTAAGAATGGTAGGTGCTATATAGGTATTAGTTCACAGTTTTTTTAGTTAAATTAATATGTTGGTCCTATAGTTTCGTCAAATTTTAAATTATGTCCTTATACTTTTTTTCCTTTCAATTAAGTCCCTATACGATATTTAATCTTTCAATTAGGTCCCTACCATGACAAAAAAGTTAAATTTAACAGAATGTTTTGCTACACAAAGAATACTCTTCATCTGTTGAGGGCTTGTGTAGCAGAATATTCATTGAATATTTCGTTAAATTTAATATTTTTGTGACGGTAAGGACCTAATTAAAAAAATTGGATATTGTATAGGGACCTAATTGAAAAAAAAATGTATAGAGACCTAATTGAAAATTTAGTTAGACTATAGGGACTAATAAAGTAATTAAACTTTTTCTTTCATTCTTTGTCCTAATTTTTTTGGTTTTTGACAGATAAATTGAATGGGTTGTTTGAGAACAAAATTGAGAAACATAGTGTTCTTCCTTCTTCATGTTATTGTTCTTGTTCATGTTCACTGGTAAAGTTGGTGGATGTTGAGAGGAATATGTACATGGCAGTGGCACCGGACCCGGACATACTGATCCGAACTTCCGGTGAGGCGCGGCTGAGCAACTTTCTTCTGTGGCAAGCTGGTACCTGCCCTCTGTATGCACCATCTGCACTTTGGCCTGAGATAGGTTTAAGGCACTTGGTGTTTGCAGTGTTGAACTTCCAAAAGTACTATCTTTACTTGGAGAGCAAGAAAGAGAAGAAGCACAAGCACAAGTTGTTTTAATTGAACTATTAAATCATTATATATCTGAATTTCAAGAGAGTTCAGCATAATGATGTTATATATATAAATATTTATAAATTGGATGAATCTTAAAGAATACAAAAAATAATTGAATACATGAATCTCCAAGAACCTCAAATTCTTCCATCATAAACAAGACATAAAAACAAAATCTGCATATACAAAGGAGTATAAAAGAAGAAGAAAAAAAAGTAATATGAGCATCATGCTAAGGGAACCTTATGCAAATATATTGAATTCTTTTGAAATTGATCATGTCATCTTAAGACCGCGGCTTGTGTAGGCGAGGTCTGTTGCAGAAAACTCGGCCATTCGCCCTCACGAACGCTGCTATACCGATACTAATGCCTGCCCACATTAGCGAAAGGAAGAAGTGCCGAAAATCGTATTGAACTTCATGCAAAAAACAATGGACAGAAGCTATCATATCACTCAAAAGCCATGGATTTAAGTATGAATGAACAATGTAATGTACAAATTTATGAAAAAAACTCACCTTGTCTCAAGGACATGGTAGCGAAAAAGAATCCAGTCAAAACCAGACCTAGAGCCAGAGGAAATGACTGCAGAGATAACAGAGAAGACAAAAAGAAAGTGATGTTATAAGATGAAGTTATGTTCCTGAATTTGGAAACTATTATTTGCTTCTAAATTGAAACTTACAGCAATGGATTCAATGCCTTCTTTCTGAGTAGTTGGAGTCATATCTCTACCAACAGAGATTATGTAATGTCCTTGCATGAGATCAATTGCATCCTTCACCAGCAACACAATTTTAGTTAAACATGGTAATTAGTGCTAATTATTCATTAATAAACCAACTTATGATATTATGTTACATGAATACAAAGACTTAAAGGTCTCGTTCGATAACTGTCTCAGGACAAAAATACAAAGATATTGAAAGACACGATGCGAAAATAAAGGTACATTAAACTTCATGTGAAACTGCTAGTTAAAAACTGTTATATAATTTGACATGTTTAATCAAATTGTAATCTAACAGATTTAAAGTGACAACTTCACGTAAAGTTTAGCTGCCCCTGAGTTCCACCGAAAATAAAACCAAGTAGGCAAAACAAATACAATGATGATAAATTGATGGAAAAATTTGAGAAACCTGCTTTGTTCCATCAACGAAATTGTTCAAATAATAGCGCATAAGAGCATTCCAACCATCAGTTAGTATACCCTGTACAGTGCGGTGTCCACATCTGAATCCAACAAAATCATGAATATATTTTCAGCTTAGACTAATCTTGGGAAAAATTCATGAGAAATTGAATACCTGGTAAAGTCTCCTTTCAGTGCAGGAGTGCCTGAATATTGAATACTAATGTCATCACCATGATCTGCCCACACTGAACATAGAAAGAAAGAAAAGAAAATCTTAGAATAGAATCATAAATTATTAGAATAAATCTATGTTTACATGTATCCAAGCAATCCAAGTGTTTCCACGTCGCCAAATAGAGAAATAATGAAGTCTAGCATAAAAAATTTGAGTCCAAACATAGAAAATAAGAGTTGTTTTTGTTGGCTTCGATGGTGGATGCTTGTACATGTAGTGTCACCGAAATTATTAAATGCATGATATATAGATATGCTTACAGATTTTGAATTTATCATCCAGATTTGGATGTGAACTAATGGTTTCTTCAGCTCCAAAGACACCAAGTCTTCTAAGCTGGTATTCCAGCATATTTCGTCCAATCATGCTCTGTCACGTGTTATTTTATCATAGTTAAGCAAAAGGAATGTCTTGGTTTGTGTTTTTATTTTCTAAAACTTTTTTTTTTCCTTTTTTTTATAGAATCCTAAAAACAGAAAGCACGAAAATGAATACAGAAACCAGTCGACCTGAGTGACATTTGTACGGTCTAAACAATCGACACAGTTGGTCCGAACAACCCCAAGTTGCTCCTTCATTTTCTCTCCATTCTCATTCAACAGAAGATACCTACAAAATGGTAGACATAGTCCATAATATGGAAAAAAAATGGCTAAGATCTTTACCAAAATAACTTATCCGATGAAATTTCCGTACCCATTTCTCTCGAGAAAATCCGAAATTTGATCGTAGAGGATCGAGAGACGATCGAAATGAATGTGACCACATGTGCCATGGAAATCAAAGTGTATATATCTGTAAAAGGAAAAACAAAAGAAAGAAAATGTGCATAGATATCAAAATAGAAAGAAAACCAAAAAAGAATGTACATAGCCAAATCTAAGAGTCCATTGAAAGAGACTTCTACCTTACATCATCACCTGCCACCTGCTGCGCCGTGCTCGAAAATTTCTCGAATAGCCTCCCCTCCCCTCCATGCTGATAAGATTCGACGAAAAAAGATCGAATTATAGTTGCATACCACAATTTAAAACAACAAAAAGTACTAAGAAAAACAAACAGTATGAACAGAAGAAGAAAATTTCACCGTGTTCACAAGATCAATAGCTACCACACTTCCATATTTTTTTCTCAAATCCAAGAAATGTCGCTCCATGACTCGAGTCTGCATCGAAAATCAGCGAAAACATTACTCAATCAGCATAGCATAGCATAGAAGATTGAAGATCAAGAAACAACAACAATGACACTTACAGCTTCATCAGGTTTCAATATCTCAAACTTTGGCTTGTATGTCAAGTCAACAATCTGCTCCCATTGGAATGGCATCGATCCGCGAATCTACAAGAGATTTAACAAAACCAAAACCTTTCATCTAATTCCCTATCGTGATCAAATTACTTAAGACGAGATTCTACTAGAAATAATCATGAATTACCTGAACAAATGATGCTGTATACCCATTGAACTGCATAACTTGCTCTGATTCAACAAAGTTAGCACAATAACCATCAGCATCAGCCCCTCTTCGCCACATCCGAGTTCCTATCGAATAAGTACACAAAAAAGTTGAGTCAATCTTATCGTTACTCCTTCGATTTCTAAGATGCAGACACGTATTATGTAGGTAGAAACTCACATGCAGTTAACTTCATATGAAATTGATATTCTAAAACCGTTAAATGATAATTTAGTCAAATATGTCAAATCATCTAATAGTTCCTAATAACAATTTCACGTTAAATCGACTGCATATGATATTACTAATTTGTTTTCAAAGAGCTCTAAATTACCATTTCTTCTTGTGCATCTCCTAGCAATCAAAGTGATGTCAATGATATCTTTCCCAATTGCAGCTTGAAAATGATGAAAGCCTAATGATTTGTTAAGGATAATGATTCAAACCAAACAACAAATATGAATTATCTTAGAGAAAAAGATGAAACAAAGAAAGGATACTGCCTTGAACTACAGGAAGTAGAAATGGATCAAGCTGCATACAAAACAACATCATACGTCAGTTACTTAGAAATAGAAAATTGTATCAGTACTATATGATTTCATCAAACATACCTTGTGATCAATCAGCACTTCCAACATATAATTGTTCCAGAGAAATCGAGGCTCTGCCTGCAGTGAATCATCATCATCATCATAGCATAAGAAACTGTTTAAGATTCTTAGAGAAATTGTTTCAGTTTCACTCAATTTTCAATTTTATTACCTGTCTCCAAAGAGGAACCAATTTAGACTCTTCACCCAATTCATTCAGCCTTTGAACACTGCACAATTTTTTTATGTAAAATTCATATCAATAAGAATTGCAGAAATTTTTGTGCTGATGTTTACATTTTCCGTGTTGTAAATGAAGTGTACGAGTATGTACAGTGATACATGTAGAATAATTCTTCTGCGAAATCTAAAGAAAAGAAAAAGAAAGAAGAATCACCTCATGGTTAAATTAGTGTAATAGGAGAAGAACAGGCCATATGTCTTCTCAGCAACATTTAGTAACCTAGAAAACTCCATCTCTGTCTTCTTCTGCAAAATCAGATATGATGGCATTAAAATTGGAAGTGAATTGAAAAGAAATAGAAGCAAATGGAGTTGTGGGAAGTTAGTTAGTTACTTGCTCAGCAGGGGTGTTGTTAAGAGTTTGATCACATGGAAAAACCTTCATTGATGATATCTTGTAGATTGGATTCCCCAGATGAGTTCCAACACATTCTCTCCCAGTTATTACCAGCAAATATGATCCTATCATCATAACCATTACTTTGTCATTTTAATCTCATCATTCTTGCTACTATGCACAATGTAAGTAAATAACTACTCACATAAAGATAATAGCATAGTCGGGAATCGTAAGATGATTAAATTACTTAATATAATAAATGTCAACATTTTAACCCTAAGTTATCATTTCAAAAAAGCTAGACACTTAAGTAGAAAGTTAACAGAATGACCAATTTGACTCACGTTTATATTTCGGTATGAATTTTTCAAAAGATAACTACTCGTAAATCTTTAAATAATTTGACACATTTAACTAAATTATAAACATGTAGCCATCTTTATGAAAAAGCAACTTGATTTATTGTGATCTTCCATAGACCCAATCTAAACATTAACTCATTATAATTTAGACATATTTAACTAAGCTACAAAGATGTAGCCATCTTTCCAGAAAAGCAAATTGATTTATTCGTGTAAAAAATCTAAGAAAACTATCCATGAGTTGGTCAATGACGTCGTTTGATCCGTATATTCCACCCCACCCCACCTAGTGAAACAAGGCTTTGTTGTAGTTGTGATCTTGCAGATACCGGTCCGGACATTAACTCATTATAATCATTTATTATTAAAAGAAGTAATTACCAGCCAAAATCTTGAGCATGCCAATGACACCAAAAATGGTCATGATCTTAGGAACTCGAAGGGTGTTGCATTCAGGGATGCTATCAATGAGCTTCAATGTTCCATCTTTTCTACTAATTGAAAGAGGAGATCTTGATGAAGATGATCCTTCAATTGGCTCAATCACATACTGATTCGGAAATTCCCATAACCGCATCTTTGTGTGCAGCTTCTCCATTATCCTTTTCACTCTACACACAACAATTTCTTAACACATTTATTCAATCTTAATTCTCATGCTTTTAGATTCTTGCTAACAACATGAGAAATTATATATATAGACATAAAATCATGCATATAATAATTACAACATGAATACCACGATTGTTAGTCACGTGAAGATATCTTCGTAGTCAAGAATCGTTATATAATCTGATATATTTGACTAAACTGTGTATAAGTAATCACCGACTGAATAATCGGAGCTATGAAATTTTGAATGGAGATGAAGATAAGGAGGAAGAGAAAATGCTTACCTTTGTTGAAGGTGGATTAATGAATATTGTGATAAGAAAAGAGATCTTAATTAGAGATTAAGCTTCAATAATTAGCAATGAAAGCAAGAAGGAGACAATGTTGTTATGCACTTCATTATTATTAAATTTTTTTAATTTTTAATTTTTTTTTGGTTTTGTTTTGATGGTAATGTGTGTTGAACACTAAGAATGAGATTGTATTAGTGATGTCAAAATAAGAGTGAAAGTTTTCTGAGGCTAAAACAGTGGCAAATAGATGTGAATTAAGGACACGTAAAATCCAATTATGGGTTTGTGAGAGCTACTAGCCTACTACTATGGAGAACCCTGTGACGTAGTCAATTTTTAAAATTAACGTTTTAAGATTTTTTTTTAAAATAAATTGTTTCAAACTAATATATATAAGATATTGGAATGACGAATCTAATTGTAGTTTTGCAATTTATTAGTGAATGATTATTATATATTAATTATTGGTTACCATCTAAATTTTATGAAGTAACTATTCATATGAACTTATTATAATCGGAAACGATGGAATGATTTCACCCGCTTGAATAAATCTTAATTATCAACTTTATATGAACTGCATGAGTTTTCATCTGCTAACATATATTAGTGACGAAATATGTTTTTAATGCTTTATAAAATATATAAAAAAAATTTATAAATAATATATCAAGAATATTGGTGTAATATTTTTAATAGATTATAATATATGTATTAATATTAATATTAACAGCTAAAATTATCACTGATATATTTGAAATTTTTCTACGTTTAATTCAAATTCATTATTCCTAATGTAAAAGGAAAATGAAACCAATAAGAATACCAAAAGCATTATAATTCAAATTTATATAATTAAATATATGTTTGGCAATAAATAGATATATATATAAGAATTGGGTCTAGATATTAAAAGTACTACTTGCAATGATTAATTCATAAATATTATTATGATCAGAGCCAACATTTTTCATCAACTATTCTGTAGGAAGCACATTCAAATCAAAATTGAGATTTATCTTATCACCATGATCTTGATTATCATCATCAATAACCATGGAATCCGATTTGTTATTTGTCTTCAGCTTCTGCTTCTTTTCATCATCAACAGATTCTTGTGCTGCATGGTGATGAGCAAGTAGATCCAACCCTTTAAGTTCTTCAATAATAGGAATAATTCCATCTTATTAGATTAATCACATAATTAAGCAACCCCATATAATAACAAAAAAAATTATTAAATACAAATGCATGAATAATATTGTTAGTTATATAGTTATTATTTATTATATATCTATAATCTATGTCTATATTTAATTTTTGAAATAAATTATTTCATAATACATACATGATATATACATGTGCATTCTCATTTATAGACATGAACATAGTATTAATACATATATCATCCAATATTTTTAACTAAAAAAAGATGTTACTCTTTTTTTTTTAAATAACCATCCAATTAAATTCATATATATTTAAATGTACGAAAAAAATTCATGTATTTAAATGATTTTTTAAATAATTAATTTACAAATGAGTTATATTTAAATGTACCAAAAAAATTCATGTATTTAAATATTTTTAAATAATTAATTTACAAATGAGCTATAATTAACGTAATAGTAATACATAATTGATTTGATGAGGTATATAAAATTCTTTTAATTAACAATTTATATGAAGCTATAATAGTTATAGTGAGCAATAATAAATTAAAACAACATAATTCACAATTTTGGTAAAAATATGTAGTAATAAGTTATTCCCAAACATGATATTTCTACCTCTCATTTTCTTATTATTATTATAAATCGTTATTATTGATTATTCCAAATGCATATTATAACTTACAAGCAACACTATCAATAATGAAAAGATGTTATACAAAGCCTAACCTTCTTCATCAACATGAGATTTATTCAGGTCAAATGATATAATCATCATGTTATTATTAGAAACTTGACCAATAACATTTTTGTTTATAACATGAGGATCCACTTCATATTCACCTACAACCATGTAATAACAATTCATCCAATTATATATCAACTTAACAAAAATTAAATTAAATTAAAAAATAAACCCACCAAAACAAGACCTTAACACTATAATAATAATAATAACAACAACAACAACAACCTTCGACACAAGGCCTAAAGTTTGATCAACTAAGTCTGATATAATTTTCAGAACTTCTAATTTTAATTCCTTTTATGGACAATAAAACGATAGAAACTATTAAAAATACCAGGATTTGGTTGCCTAAAAAGAAAAATACAAATTTAAAAGCATTAGCAAACCGAAATATATTTAGAGAAAAAAATAATTAAAAAAAATTAAAGATGACAAATGACGCTTAAAAAAAGAAATGAAATATATGTATGATGACTAAGATATGCCATGCATATACCATATGATCTATGGCTAATTAAGTTGTTGCAAATAATGATTTGGGAGATCCCAAATTTGGTGTAACAATATTATTGAGAGAGAAAAAAACTTATATATAAATTTCCAAAAATTACAATAATTCAATAATAGTCTTTTATATATATTATACCTTCAGAAATTTTTCGTTTGTGCTTAGCAGAATATTTTCCACTAAGTTTTACTCCATTTGTTTCAGATATATCATCATCATCATTGTCTTCTGTGAGATCAATTATATCAACAACAACCCTTTTGGATTTCTTGGTGGAGTTTTCTTTGGTTTTTTCCATGACTAAAAAAGACTAAGAAATAACTATATATGAGGGAACCTAGCTAATTGATGAAAGCTGAAGATTTTATGGGATGATGTCTAACTATAGATCATTGTTCCTTAGGAAAATGTCTTAAATATTGTTTTTTTTTTAATAATTAATGTGCATGCAATAACAAATATAAAAGCATTTTTCACATACATTTTAATTATATATTCCCATATATAAAAAATTACGTTTTAATTTATATTCACTATTTTAGTAGTTATTAGAAATAATATTTGATTAGATAATGACATAAATTTGTTTTATTATTATTACATCAAAATTTAACTCATGATGATTTTTGGCTAAAATAAGTTTTTTTTTTTTTTTTTACTTTTATATTTCAATTTATCTGTTTTATTTAAAAAAAAACAAAAGCTTTATAAAATCTATCCATTTACAAATAATATCTCGGTGAATTTTTCTTTTCTGAATGATACCCCTAATATGATTATGTTGACCGAATAATGATCTTAAATATATTTAATATTTTTTGTTTATCAAAATCTTTGTAATTGAGAACATACCATTAAAATAATTGTAGTCAATATCGAGTACATTGCATACAATAGTAGTAATAGTAATAATAATAATAATAATAATAGCTAGAAAGATGAGAATAATAACAATTATATTTAATAAGAATTAATTTACTTTTTTCCTCTAAGGATAATATTATATTGTCAATTCGTATATGCTTATTATTTTTTGTCTTGACATATGCTGTTTTCATTGTTAACAAATATACTAAAATATAGAGAGCAGTTGAAATAATTAATATGTATGGTCTATGCAAGTCTTATTTTTATTAACTTTTTGAGGTTTTGAAACTGATAACTAGTAAAATTAACATAGTCAAGCCATTTAAAATTTAATACTTATTTTTTTCCTTTTTTGTGTTTATATATATAATATAATATTAGTGCATTGCTCTCATTTTATAAAAGTATTTATATTTCCTTCATTAATTACGGGTCATATAAATATTTAATTTTCTTATTTCCATTCTTCTAAACATAACCGTTGTAATTAATATTTTTATTTAAATATTCAAATAAATTATTACATTTGACTTCCATAATTTGATTCGAATAAGTTTGAATAGTATTAATAATCATTTTTAAATGCGTTTTGTACAAAATATAAAAATATAGATGTGTGTGAATATTTCATTTTTTAGTTTTAGTCTTTACTTCTAAAAACCATGTTTAAAAGAAGGGAGAAATACTTCAAATTATGATTTAAAAAAAAAACTAGTTCTTAAAACTACTTGAAAGTTGATAGCAACTTATCGATTAATTTTTTTAGTGAATTGTTATCACTTAATTTTAACTTATATGATAAAAAATAAAATTATAGAGTGATTAAAAAAGTAAGTTATAAATATAGCGTAAACATTTAATAACTATTCCAGGAAAAAAGTCATATATATAGTAAGAAATATCCAATTTAGGTATACAACTTTATCATTAATAATGATCAATATAAATTTATTTTTATATTTATTTTTATTTAAACATTCAAATTAAAGGAATAATAATATGTGTCTAATATTTTTACATTTAACATACTTATGTATTTTTTAACGTGTAATTAGTATTAATGAATAACTAAATAATATAGTAGAGCATAGCAAATAGTTATAAAATACAAATTTACAATAATAATAATAATGAATAATGTAAAAATTCAAAATATTATAAATGTAAATTATAATAATAAAAATAAATAAGAACAAATTTCAGTGTGGTAATTGATATTAATATATTACTATTAATAATAAGTATTATAAAACTAAATATTATTGACAGTATAGATAATCGAAAATAATTATTTATACTAACATTATTATTATTAAAAAATTCATATCAACTACTAATTATATTACCTTTTTCATTATAATAACTTTACTAAAATTTTTATGTTAATAGTTCACATTTATAATTAAAAAATGTGCTGTAATTATTGATATATAATATATAATACTAGTTTTATCAATAATAATTGTTAATCTAATTAAAATATAATTAATTTTATAAAAAAATTGTTATTAATTTAATATTAATGGTCGCAAAATTACAATATTTGCGTAAATTTGTTTTAACAAAAATTATCTATATCTAATATATTATATATAACACCACCACCTTGTAAGAAAAATATCATACTTGTTCTGACAAAGCCAATAAATTCTCAATAAAAGTTGCGTTAATAGTTCTAATAATATCATCTTCATATATTCTTTACTCATAAACCTACGTCAAATAATAACATATATTCATTATTCATTCATATATATTTGATGATAACATTATAATTCACAGAAACTTCTGAAGTTATAATCAATGGTGTTCTAGCACCATACCATCACAAATTATTTCAAAACAATAATAATCAATGGTCATAAATTTACTTCAATACTCAAATATAATTGTAACACACATCCAAAATTTAAACTCACAATGATATCCAAAGCTTAATTGTTATAAGATGTTTAAACATTAAAGTTTCAAACACAATAATATATCATCACTCATTCATGAATCATTAAACAAACCATGTTGTTAATGAATTCAAATTTATTATTATTATTTATTAAGCCAAATGTATCTTATTATTATTATTAGAGTTACCACCAATCCTTGTCAACCTCAGAAGGAAGCTCATTGAGGTCAAAATCAAAAGCAACAGGCTTTTCATCATCATGGTTTCTATCCATAACAAAGGCATCTACTTCAATGTCCCTTAAGGCATGATCATCATCGATGGCTGCTGCTTCTTCCTCTTCTTCATTGCCTTTATTCTCATCCACATCACCACCTTCATTAGGTTGTTTCAATGTTAATGCTAAAGCATCATTAATTGATGGCGACGACGGCGGCGGCAGTGGTGCTGGGTTCTCATTTTTGGGTGATTTCTCACCAACTTCAAATCCTTCTGATCACAAAATAAATACACAACAAAAGTTAGTATTGTTGTTGTTATTATTATCAAATACAAAAGCATTCACAAATATAACACAACACTATTCACTAAATATATTTTTGTTATTAAAATAAACGTTAAGATAACGTATTTTTTAACGTATTTTTTCTCTTACAATATTCTCATTTAGTAGATCAAAGAATAATCTATCGTGTTTGGTTTGTTGCTAACCAATGAATTAATATATACAAAATGAAATTCAAAACTTTCACACTCACTTGAACAGACGAGTGAATTGATTGCTCGACCAAGTATGAATATATATATGATGCATGCATTCGTGTGGGAAAGCAAAGTCATGAACACTTTGCCACTCAAACATAAGTGGATCTTCACACACAGCTAGGAAGTGTTTGGATAGTGTATTTAGAGAGAAAGAAACACAAAAAAAAAAAAGTAATCTTTGCATTGTGGGTTTTAAAAGAAAAATGAAAAAGAATAGCAAAAACTATGTAAAAAAATTCTGGGTTCTAATCTCACTGTCTTCACTATTGAAGGCACACAGTTTCATCTTATCTGATGAGAAAAAAAGAGATTTGGTCAAAATATAATAAAAGAAATTAAAAGTTGTTCTTTTGTCACTGTCTTCACAAAAAAAACAAATATTCGTTGTATCTTTATTTATGAGAGAGAAAGTTAGAAAATGAATCAGATTCACCTCACATGCATAAGAAAATTTGAAGGGATAGAAAAATCTGGGGTTAAACTCATCACAAAACCCAGAATAAATCATATCAGGCTTCACTTAGATTTGGACAGAGAAATTTGGATGATAATTTTTACTAGAAAAATGAAATACAAGATCGCTTAGTGACAAATAACACATAATCTGAGTGCACTGAAATTCAGTAGGTACCTTCAAAATAAATTCATCAGAAATAAGAATTTGATATATGTTTTCATCTAATTAACATTTGAGCAAATTTAATCATCTATTCAAAGTATACCTTGAGAAAGCTTCATTCTTTTGTTCTCAAAGATTTCTTCACTCCTCTCCCTTTTTTGATTTCCTCTCTCATCACCATCTCTCTTGGGTTCATCACCTGGAGAAACAGAATTCTTGGTTGCTGAATTCATTTCAGTGTTCTCCATGACAAAATGAAGAACCTTATTATATATATCAATTTCTAGAATCTTTTCTAGGGTCATCTACACAATAAATACAAAATTTTGGTTAAATGTTTCTAGCAGTTATACTCTTAGCGAGGTTTTTCTCCTCAATGAAGAAGGTGTATGGTTAGACCTCATATATAAAATATTTTTTAATTTAATTTTAGTTCTATGCATCTAATTACTTTACTTTAAACGTTAAATAACGTTTAAAAAAGCCATTACTTTTACCTTTGAGGTCATCCAAAATTAAACATTTTTTTAATAGAAAATTTGTAGAAAATTTTATAATATCTCTCTTATAATATTATAAAATATCTCTCTTAATAAATATAGTACTAGAATTTAATAATTTTTTAATCTTAATATGATTAAATAAAATATTTATTTTTTACGTTAATAACACATCAATATAAATTTAGGAGCCAACATATTTAACTATAAAAAATTTTAGCAGCCAACATATTTAGACATTTGAGCCTAAATAATAAGTAAAGTACTCAAAACAAAGTACGTACTCAATCACAAAAATAAACACACAGAATAATTAAAACCGTAAAAATTCAATTAAAGTTATTTGTGAAATTATATATATAAACAAATAGATTATTAATAATATTTTCTTTGATTTATCACTCATTATAAATGTTTTGTTAACTTTATAACCAATAAAATATAAAAACAAAAAAAGTATAGTATAACAATACTAAATTTTATTATTTTATATTAATATATTTATTATGAGCTCCTTTATACTTTTAATCTCTAACATTTAAATTAAATTTTAATTTCATCCCTAATCTAAAAATGTTTTTCTTTTTACTATTTTATTTCGACACGAAACAAATTTTATTTATTCAGTCATTTAGTTAAAATTCATGTGAGACTAAATAATTTATTCTTTGCACTATCCTAATTATTAACGGCCTGATTTACAAAAGATTATTTATTTGAGGATATATTTACAAGACATCTAACATAGTTTCATTCTTCGGTTTATTTTTTTTTTACTTGGCATACTTCCGTTTATATGGGTCTATGTGTATCTTACGTTTAAGCAATTATCCTATTGTAAGAGTAACTTTGTTTTTTTTTTTTCATCGCCCCATCAAATACCAAAAAAAAAAAAAATAGAAACAATAAACTAATTAGTATAATTTAAAAAAATTTAATATCACATCAACAAAAATAATTTATTTTTAAACTCATTATTTAGGTAATGTTATTTGAACAAGTGGTTTTAACCAACTAAGTGCAATCAAGTGGTTTATTTCTATGCTAAATAGAATATTATTTCGGTGTCAAATAGTATAAAAAAGTGTACCTAAATAAAGTTCTATTTAACACCGAAATTGTCTTCTATTTAGCATAGAAATAAATCAGTTGGTAAAAACCACTTGTTCACATAGGTAGAATTATTGTATTTAAAAAACCATCTAAAATAAATTTTTATTTAAAATTTAAATTCCTAGTTTCTTTTATAATTATGCATTTTTTTTATATTATTATTATTATTATTATTATTATTATTATTATTATTATTATTAACGAATTTAATTAGAACTTTTATACAACTACTTATAAAATGAAGTTTTTTATTTCTTTTTTTATATTATGAATAGATTAAATCAATTTATTAGAGAACATCGACATTATATTACATTTAGTTTTCACAACATTGAAGATAAATCAATTAATTGTGAAAAAATTGAACTTACATTAAAGCATTTAACATTAGAAATAATGAATCTCATCAAAAAATTGTAACATAGCAGATGAAGAAAAGATATGTGTTTGAGTTTGAACTTCTATATAACTTCTCTCTTTACAGACCCCACATCAAGAAAGGAATTTGCACTGAAGTCGGACCCTAGTAAAACTT
>JASCZI010211825.1:0-20267 GCA_036250425.1 Stylosanthes scabra | reverse complement strand
GCATGATCTCAGGGTTCCGTGTAGCTTCAAGTGTCTGGCGGAGGGTGCTTGGATCATTAAGTATGTGAGCTAACTCGGGATTCCGATCCATGAGCTCCTGCATCTGTGGGTTACTCATTATAAGATTCCGCACAATCTCAGGATTATTTATTAGGTTCTGCATAGCAGGCGTATTCATAATTTCTCTCATTAAATTGGGATTTGAAATAAATGGTTGCTGCATCTGCTCGAGATCCGGAAATCCCTCTCCAAATGGGTTATTATTGCCTCCAATCCCATTCATACCTAATCCAGGGAATAATGAAGCTCCAAAACCAAGCCCCCCTAAACCCCCACCCTCAGCAGCACCAGTACTTCTGGTATTAGTCGTGGCGGTATTGGTGCCACTAGTATTTGTGCCCCCACTTGTATTGGAAGGTGTGAAGCCACGAACCAAATGGACAGTGTGATCTGCCTCCAATCCTACACAAACAAACAGAAAATTAAGCTGTATCCAAAGTTTAGGTGATTCCATTGTCACAGTATAACATTAACATTCTTATTCCTTTTCCTCAAAGATTCAACAAAAATAATAGCATGACATTACAAATCAACAATGTTCCCCAATTGGAAGCAAATTCATTCCTTTTTCACATTAAAAATCCGAAACCTTCTAACTCTAACAACCGCAAAACCCTAGCTGACTCTCAAACCGAGCATAGAATAACAAAAAATCAGAAAACATACAAACATCTCCCATCACATGACCACAGAATCGATACTTTGGTTTTCTCCACAGTTCATAAAACATCAGAATTTCAATCTCTAACCAAAAACAAAATCCAATAAACACAAAAAAACCTAACCAAACAGAACAAAATCAAGTTCAATTTCACGAATTAAACAATAAGAGAACGAGATCGAATCATCACCATAGCTTTGTAGGGTCTGATCGTCCTTGAGGATCCGACCCTTGTAAATCAGGCGCTGCTGTTCCGCAGGGATATCGCAGCTGCCAGAAACAACTTCCTTGAAGGATCCGACGGTGGAATCGAGGGGAATCTGAACGGAGAACTTGGAACCATTGGAACAGCGAATGTTGATGCTGACGGGTTCGGAGAGCTTTGAATCCGTAGGACTCTCTGCGGCACTGTCACCTCCCATGTCCCCTAACCAAGAACGGAGGCGCGTAGGGCTTCACGCGCTGCGAAACGGATCGAATCAAAGGTTGGGAATGGAAATTGGGGGAGGAACGAAGAAACACTAACCCTAGAACAATCCAAGACGAATAGAAAATGGGAAAAAGAGAAGAGAGAGAAGGGAGCTGCAAACTTGGGTAGGGAGAGTAGGAACAACAAGAGGAGAAAAATAATAATTTTATGCAATATAATTAGTATTATTATTATTTTATAAATTAAAGAATAAAGAGAATAGAGATTAAAAAATTGAAACTTTTATAAAACTTACAATAAATAAATTTAGAGATATCTTTTTGTCCAAGTAAACAAGCAATGGATATCGATTCAAATTTTCTTTTTTTTCTTTTTTACTAGCAATTTGTTTTTCTCTACATTGTTTTTTTCTCTTAAAATTAATTTTTTATTTTTATTTAATTATTTAAAAAAATAGAAAAAATTTTCTTTTAGTAAAAAGTGGAATTGGATAAAATTTACGGATTATAACTAATTTTTTTAAAAAATTGTATTATATATAATATTTTTATTTTTTTGTTGATTAATATATGGCCGGTATTAAAAATTTTGAAATTTTGAGAACAAAAAGTTAGTTGCCTTAATAGTTTTTTTTTCTTTTTGAATAGTTGCCTTAATAGTTAATAGCCTTTTTTTTTTTAATTAAACAAAACCACACGGACTAAACTCTCAAATCAGGAGCATCACAAAGGATCAAATTCTCAAAACCTTTCTAACATTGTAGCCATTCTACGTAAATTTCTTCTCCTAAAACGCCTCTCTTAGCCAGTGAGTCGGTACACTAAAGCCTTCTATGTTTTCCAAGAAGCTTGATGACGATTGCATCTTGATAAGGTTCAGCCATAGCCTTCATGCCTTCATCTGAAAATTCCACACCCGACGGCTCTGAGTCTCCTTGTTTGCCGGTGACAATCACAAGCATATCCCCATCAAGAGAATCATCCACCGCAAAATGCTTTGGAGCACTCTTCCCCACTACCTTGTCTAAAAAAAGAAACCTTGAGACCTCTAGCACCCTCCTTGACACCAGATGTAAACCTCCCAACGCTCTTCCCCTTATTTCCGCCGCAGGTAATGCCTGTATCCTCGCCGTGTTTTCCTCTCTCATTTGCCCTCTCTTCCCCGCTCTCTCCCATCATTCATGTATGTCCACTTAATAGTTAATAGCCTAAGTGTTGAGAATTGAGATTTCTTTTATCAGAAAATGAAATATAAAGGTGCGTTTGGTTTGGGTTTTTATTTTATGTTTTTATTTTTAGCATTTTTTTATTTTTTGATTTTGTGAAAGAAAAATGAAAATAAAAGAAAACAGGATTTTATTGTTTTCACTTTTTTCTTTACAAAATTCAGAAAATAAAAAATACTGAAAATGATAACAAAAAATGAAAACGCAAACCAAATGCACCGGTTAAAATATTGGCTGACAATAAAATGGCAGGGTCCACTTAAACCAATAATCGATTCCTTTAGTAAGAAGATTTGGGTCTACTATAAGAAAATAATATTGGGCTGAGCCCAACATCATAGCCTAATATTGTCGTACATTTGTTATCCACCTCTTGGCCCTATTTACACTTAGTCCAAAAATATTCGAATACATACCCAAACTAGTTCTCAAAGAATTTTGAAGTGGACATTTTGGTCTTTAACAAAATTAATTACCAAATTATCGTTAATGTTAGTAGATATTAGACATTTTGGTCTCTAACAAAATTAATTACCAGATTAGTCCCTAATATTAGTAGATGTTAGATACTTTAGTCCTTTCTTTAGAGGGACCAAACAACTTCACGTGTCATGTTGGACTGGACCGCTAATGATTGACGAAAAAGATGAAGGAATGACTAAAGTGTCTGACATTCACTAATGTTGGGGACTAATCTAGTAATTAATTTTTTTAGGGACCAAAGTATCTAATATCTATTAACGTTGGGTACTAATCTGATAATTAATTTGTTATGAACTAAAACGTCTACTTTAAAATTCTTTGGGGACTAATTTAAGTATATACTCAAAATATCCTCACACTTTGCTTATTAGAGCAACTCTAAGAAAAAGTTAATCCTAATGACCTAATAATAAATACAAAAAGAGTTTATTAAATTATTGAAAGAATCTAAAATATCTTTTTGAATGGTTCTATACATTATATAGAAATTTAAAACATTTTTTTAAAAAAATTTTTTACCATTAAAAATTATTTTGTAAAAAGTCCTAATACATTAAAAATAAGTATTAAAAAAGAAATAAGAATTAAGAAAATAAGGGATTAATAAAAAAAAGTGAAAATTAAAAATTAAAAACATATATAATATAAAATTTCAAAAATAAGAATTGAAAAACAAGAAAATAAAATAAAATAAGATAAAACTGACGAAATTAAATAATTTAAAATTTAAAATAGATGTATTAAAATTCAGATTCTTAAATATCTAAATAAAATCTACACCTTTAAAATATGTTATATATAAACAAAATCAAAATATTATAACTTTAATCAATAAACAATATAAATGGTGTTTACCTAAGTATTTTTTAGCATTTTTATCGGAGTGTCCCCCAATTAAAAAGCTAAATTAATTCATAATTACTCTAAATAACTGCGTCAACATGATAATATACCAAAAAAATAATTCACCATTTATTAACGGTGTATCAAAAAATAATTGCGTCACATTGGAGAGGGTTGTTGTCCCGAGTCTTCTCGGGCTCTGTTTCTCGACTAATTCCGTTATGCAGAGTTTGAAGCCGTTTGACCGTCATGTTGGTTATTTAGGATGTAGTTATTTTGAGGAATGTAGGGTGGTAGTGTTAGGATGAAAGAATGATGTTCCCCGGCAACGGCACAAATGTCCCGGGTGAAATGAAGAACCAGAGAGGGCCCAATTAGGGCCGAGTCTTCAATTCCAATGGATTGTCCATTGTCAAATCATCGGGAGTGAGAACCTGCAAAACACTCTAATACTTAAGTTAGACAAAGTTTCAACAAGGTTTTAGTAGAGATAAGTGAGAATCAATGAATCAAACCTGTGGAATGGATGTAGTATTTATAGGGGAAAAGATACCACCCAATCCCTTTGATAAAGAAAAAGACAAACGACATAGCAGAAACAATAAAATAGATAAAAGATAGTGGGTTTTCCTACTAGACTTGTAAGAAACTTGTTCTTAGCAACTTAGGTCAACGGAATGGTTTTCTCTACTAGATTTTCAAAGAACCTGTCCTTGACAACCTAGATCAAATGGATGAAACTAAAAGAATCAACACTAAAAAATTACCTTAGGTTGGATCTTTCAAATTTTTTCATTTAACAAGTAAAGCAAATCACTCACCTCACTTGAATACACACGTAAAATTCTTGTTCCATGAGTATAAAAGAAAATTCATCCAATACTTAATTGACTAAAAATGACTTACAAAAAGTGTTTAAATAGACTCTTAAAGATAAAATCTTAAAACTTGAATTTAAACTAATCCTAATTTAATCCTAACTAATTTAAATTATATTTGATCTTGTTAGGTTAGATCAAATTTGATTTAAATCTTAACTCCTAAGATAAGATAAGATAATTAATTTAAATCAGATTTGATCTTAGAAGATTAGATCAGATTTGATTTAAATTTAAACTTCCTAACATACTACTAAATAAAATCAAATTCAAATTTAAACTTAAAATACTCTAACAAAGAAGCTTCTTCCACTTGGGTACTTCATCTTCAAGTAATTTCAGAATCTGAACTAAATCCGATCAACTTAGCGCTTTTCTTATGATTACTTGCACTCCAAGTAACTTCATGGAAGCCATGTTCCTTGCGCCCTAAGTCAATACATTTTCTCTTGAGACGAACACTTGGTATTCTTGATGTCCAAAATCGGCATAGTACAATTTTTCTAGTATTCTGATCCTTGAACATGAGGAGATTTTCATTCTGCCCCTTATTTCTAACATGACGAAAATGCCCTCCTAAACATGTATCATTCTCTCCCTCGTAAAAAAGATTCGTCCCCGAATCATGTTCAATCAATATAAAAGATTCTAACAACTCAACTGACTGTGTATACCTCTTGTTCAAAATCCCTTGAACTATTAGATGCAAAACATACAATGCCTTGCCATATGTTGAATACTTAAGACACGTCTATTTAGATGCTCACTAAAATATATAATTGGTTGACTTTCTTTCTCTCTAGCCACATTAATATCTTCAATACATAGCACAAAACCTGTAAAACTCAGAAAAAGTGACACAGAAACATTAGGTAGTACATAGTTAGGGTCAATATGAGACACTAAAGACTCTTTGGAATTGATTGACATCAATGCACTCATATCTAAACTTGCACTTACTAAATCTCTCCCAAAAGTGTGTATGCTGCTCTCAGTTTCTTTTTCTCTCATTGACTCTTCTCTCTCACTACTCTTTTTTCACTCACATCATCACTTTTTTTCTCATTCTTTTCTTCTCTTATATTCTTTTCTTTTTTCTCTTGTGTTTCTATTTCCTCACAACCTAACCCCTTGGAAGAATGTTGAACCAATGGTTTATTATCTACATACACATCTCCACTAAGAGCATACTCAATAAATTATTTTATCACTGGACTTGAAGAAGAATGAAAAGTAGCATTAGAAGATTTCTCCTTATGATGCTTCTTCAAATCTGCAACCTCGAACTTTGTCTTATCCTTAAATTTTGCTTCTTCAGAACTGCTCTTAGAAATAGAGTTTGAAAACAACCAAGCTGCCAAAAGTTGTTGCTGCTTCTCCACTTTAATGGCCAAATTAAGCAAATCTTCCATTGTTGCATAATAGTCAAGTTTAACTTGGTATGCAACATCTTTGTTTAGTCCATCCAAGAATCGTCTTATTAAAGCATCAGGACCTTTTTCAGCATTAGCCTTGATTATCAAATTCAATAGCTCCATGTGGTACTCTTTGACAGATTTTGAACCTTGCTTTAACCTATCAAGCCGTTTAAGAAACATCTCACGGTATGATGATGGCAAAACTGGTTCCTCATAACTTTCTTCATTTTTTGCCAGGTGCAAATTGGCTTCTCTCCGTATCGTCTTCGAGATCTTCCTAACTCATTCCACCAAATACGGACATAGTTAGAAAATACTGATTCTACCAATCTGATTTTTTTTTTCTTTGAATGGTTGTGACATGCAAAATTTGACTCTATCTTGCTCTCTCATTCGTAATAAGCTTCAGCATCAATCCAACCTTTAAAAGAGGGAATTTGTTTTTTGAAAACTTTTCTTTCATATGAGATTTCTTCATTATCACTATCATAATCATCAATTCACATTGTTGCAAGTACTAGAATCTGTAAAAGAATTAAAAATGATCTCATAACACTTTTCTTACGTGTATCACTCGAATTTGAACATTCGTGTTTGCACTCAATTCATGATTTTTTCTCTCTAATGATCTCACCACACATATTTTTTACTACTCTTAGATTATTTTTACAAAGTTGCACTTTAGAAATTAAGAAAAAAATGTGTAATAAGCTAAAATACTTGACACTTTTAATTTCATCTTAAAAACTAAAAGTATGTGACAAAGAACACAGAAAAATATTAGAATAATCCTAATCCCAATTGATTCCTCATGTGTAACAAATCTAAAACTTTTTTTTTTGGAATTAATTTTTTTTTGTTTGCTTCTGTTTTTTTTTTCGAAATTAAACTAACCTAACCATGGAAACTGAGTACACCGACCTAAAGAATAGAAAGAAAAATTAGATGGAAGAAATAGGTAAGATAAGAATATGAGAGACGAAGATTACCGTATGAATAACAATAGGAAAAGAAAAACTAAATGAACGTAATAAGGACACAGAATGTATATTACCTAAGGAGTAATAATAATAATAATAATAATAGAAGAACCGAATAACAATAGAAAAAAAAATAATAAAAATAATGAAGCGGTGATAGGTAACAAAACCAAATGACACAATACCCTATAATAGAAGAACCAAATGATTCTGAGACCGTATTGT
Source organism: Stylosanthes scabra (assembly GCA_036250425.1). Classification (NCBI taxonomy): domain Eukaryota; kingdom Viridiplantae; phylum Streptophyta; class Magnoliopsida; order Fabales; family Fabaceae; genus Stylosanthes; species Stylosanthes scabra. The sequence goes on along the minus strand of JASCZI010211825.1, from coordinate 13,064 downwards.
TTTTGTTTTATATATATACACGTAGACTTGCTGACTTTTTTTTCTTTTTTTTTTTTTAATATAAAGATTCTAGACTTTGTAGACAAATAAAAATTTACCTACAACCTGTAATTAATATTAGCAGAAACAATAAAATAGATAAAAAATAGTGAATTTTCTTACTACATCTCTAAGAAATCTATTCTTAGTGACCTAGATTAATGGAATGATTTTTTTTACGAGAATTTCAAAGAATCTGTTCTTGACAATTTAGATAGACTCTTAAAGATAAAATCTTAAAATTTAAATTTAAACTAATCCTAATTTAATCCTAACTAATTTAAATCATATTTGATCTTGTTAGGTTAGATCAAATTTGATTTAAATCTTAATTTCTAAGATAAGATAAGATAATTAATTTAAATCAGATTTAATCTTAGAAGATTAGATCAGATTTGATTTAAATTTAAACTTCCTAATATACTACTAAATAAAATCAAATTTAAATTTAAACTTAAAATATTCTAAAAAAAAAAGCTTCTTCCACTTGGTTACTTCATCTTCTAAATAATTTCAGAATCTAAACTAAATTCAATCAACTTAGCACTCTTCTTATGATTATTTGGACTCCAAGTAACTTCATGGAAGTTTTGTTCATTGCGCACCAAGTCAATACATTTTCTCTTGAGACGAATACTTGATCTTCTTGATATCCAAAATCAGCATAATGTAATTCTTCTAGTATTCCGATCCTTAAACATGACGAAATTTTCATTCTGTCCCTTATCTCTAATATGGCAAAAATGCCCTTCTAAACATCTATCAACCTTTGTAGCGGCGATAGTCTAGCTCCTTGAATGCAGGGAGTGTACGTCGTGGTTGTGTAGTTCGCCATCGTGAGCAAGGTTGGTTAGCTCTCATATCATGGGGGGATGAGGCCACGTGTCTTTTGTCACAAGTCGGTATCGTTCCAAGATGGAGGTCTGACGTTGTGCTTAGGTCGGAGGTCGAGTGCTTTTCTTTGGGCTCCGAGTGGGTTGGCCTGAATGTAGATTATTGGACCTTAACGCATGGCTCTTTAATTTGGCCCAATGTGAGAGTATTGGGCTTCTCCCAATATGTATGAACACATCTAATTCAAATTAAATATATATTAAAAATAAAAAACTATATTTTGGATAGTTATTCTTTATTATTTTATAACATAAAATTATTACATCGTGAATTTTATACATATAAAATTTTTAATATTTAGTTATTTTTTTATTTAAGTCTCGTTTTATACTTGTATAAATTTTAAGTTTTATATAATAATATTATTATTATTTTATTTTTAATTTTTATTTTATATATTATTTTATTATAAAATATTTTTTACAGTTGAATTTCGGTTAGATTGATTGGACCAATAAAACAACGAATCAATAGTTTTATCGGTTCGATAACTGTTCAAATTTTCAAAACCTTGGTTATCAAGTACTTGTATTAGGAGTTTGTCTAGAGTTGATCGAGTATAATGACCTAGCCTTAGGTATTTTTCACATATGGAAGGTTGAAACGCTCCAATTTATATCCGTAAATATAAGAATATAAAAACCATGCAATTAACTTCATGTGAAATTGATATTTTAAAATTATTAGATTTAATTTATGATTTGATTCATAAAATTTCAATTTAAAATTATATAACTATATAAGATTTTGAATTTAATTTTAATGTACTGTGTGTAAAATATTTTACACGTGATTAGTCATAAAAAAATTGGTTGTGATTACACTTTTTTTTCATCAAAATTAAACAGAGAAGTTTTGATCTTAAGATAAGATAAGAATTTAATTTGAAATTAAATTTAAATTTAATATGACACAATATATCATTAAGCTAGATTGTAAAAACGAGTCAAGCTAGTTTGTTACCTAGCACTTGTTTGACTTTTTTCTTTTTTTTTTATTCGTGAGCACTTGTGTGACTTGTCCTTGATAATTCCCAAATTGTCCTCCGCATCCATGCCTTGCTCATCATCCTCAATCTCTCAGGACCTATACCCTTCCGAAGACGACCTTCTCTACGAGGAAGAGATTCTCCGAAACCCTTTCAGCCTCAAGCTATGGTGGCGATACCTCATTGCTCGTTCCGAATCTCCCTTCAAGAAACGTTTCGTCATCTACGAACGCGCCCTCAAAGCCCTTCCAGGTTCCTACAAGCTCTGGCACGCTTACCTCCAGGAGCGTCTCGACCTCGTTCGAAACCTTCCAATCAATCACTCTCAATACGACACCCTTAACAACACTTTCGAGCGCGCTCTCGTCACTATGCACAAGATGCCCCGAATCTGGATCATGTACCTCCAAACCCTGACCAACCAGAAGCTTCTAACAAGAACCAGGAGAACCTTCGATCGGGCTCTTTGCGCTTTGCCGGTCACGCAGCATGATGGGATTTGGGAGCCCTATTTGGTTTTCGTCAGTCAGAGCGATGTGCCCATAGATACTTCTCTTAGGGTTTATCGTAGGTACTTGAAGTACGACCCTTCTCATATTGAGTATTTTATTGAGTTCTTGGTGAAGTCGAGCTTGTGGCAGGAGGCTGCTGAGAGGTTGGCTTCTGTTTTGAATGATGGCGCGTTTTTCTCGATTGAGGGGAAGACTAGGCATACGTTGTGGTCGGAGTTTTGTGATTTGGTCACTACGCATGCTGGTGAGGTCAAGCGGTTAAATGTTGATGCGATAATTAGGGGCGGGATTAGGAAGTTCACTGATGAGGTTGGTAGGTTGTGGACTTATATTGGGAGGGAAGATCTCGAGAAGGCGAGGGATGTGTTCGAGGAAGGGATGACGACCGTTGTGACTGTCAGGGATTTTGGTGTGATATTCGATTCATATTTGCAGTTTGACGACCGTTGTGGCACGTTTTGATTACCTTATGGAGAGGAGGCCGGAATTGGCTAACAGTGTGCTACTGCGCCAGAATCCTCACAATGTGGAGCACTGGCATCGGAGGGTCAAGCTTTTTGAGGGTAATCCCACGAGGCAGATACTGACTTATACTGAGGCTGTCAGGACAATTGATCCCATGAAGGCAGTGGGAAAGCTTCATACTTTGTGGGTTGCCTTCGCCAAGCTCTATGAACATCATAGGGATCTTGCCAATGCACGGGTCGTATTTGACAAGGCAGTACAAGTGAACTACAAAACTGTTGATAATCTGGCTAGCGTCTGGTGTGAGTGGGCAGAAATGGAGTTGAGACATCATAATTTTAAAGGAGCACTTGATCTTACGAGGCGTGCTACAGCAGAGCCATCTGTTGAAGTCAAACGAAGAGGTATTCTTGAATTGACCTTGCTTAATACATTGTACTTCCATTCTACTAGTTTGATATCTTTGTGTGTTGAGGGAAATGAACTAAGTTATATTTTTTTCTTCTTATGTTTTACTTTAGTGGCTGCTGATGGGAACGAACCAGTTCAGATGAAGTTGCATAAATCTTTGAGATTGTGGACCTTTTATGTCGATTTGGAGGAAAGTCTAGGTACTTTGGAGTCTACCCGGGCAGTTTATGAGCGGATATTAGATTTACAAATAGCCACACCACAAATAATTATTAATTGTGCCAACTTTCTGGAGGTATGGAGCAAAGACTCTGTTTACTACAATTTTCCCCCTGGTTGTATTTTTAATGGTTTGGGTTGATATGGATAATTTGTTTCACTGATGCATACAGGAGCATAAATACTTCGAAGATGCTTTTAAGGTGTATGAAAGAGGGGTGAAGATATTCAAGTATCCACATGTTAAAGACATATGGGTCACATATCTGTCTAAATTTGTGAAGAGATATGGAGAGACAAAATTGGAGAGAGCAAGAGAGCTGTTTGAGAATGCAATTGAAACGGTAAGTAAATTGTTTGTTCTTTACAAGTTTTATGATGATGATATGGGAGCTCCATTATGTTTCACCTCTTTACTATAATGTTTCCTTAAATGGCCTATTATTAGTTGTCTTCTTCAGATTAGTATTTCTTTGAATTCAGTGTGGGTTTATTCGAATTGCCATGTTGATTTGCATAAATTTAAGGTTAGTTATTTGGTAGGAGCACTATTCACACCTTCAATGATAGAATTTTCAAACAGTTTTGTGGGATAAGGTTAGGTGTTTTACTTTTATTTGGTATATTTGGTGTGAAGGTTAATAATAGTGTAGATTAATGCTAATAAGTGTGTGGTGTGTGCTTATTAAGGGCACTATGTAATGTGATTAAGCTTGTATTATACTTATTATTGAGGTTTAGTATTCAAGAATATAGACATGCTCCAAGTTGAGTGAATTTTGATGGTGTATGGTCACTTAGTACTTTACTCTTTTAGGGTTTTAATTGGTCATTCTGCCATTTGGGATACAACTACACTTTTAGTTGATCAAATAGGTTATAATGAAGATGCTGCAATTGAAGAGAATGAATACTTTTCATTCTGTTTGGTTAAAATGACTTAACACCATATTTTCAAATAATCAGGGATTGGTCAATTAGAAGAGCATTGGGAATTTGGGGTTGATGTTTCTTTGTTTGTGGAAATTGTTTCTTTCACCATTCTGTTTAATTCCTTTTGCTTCCAATATAATCTGAATATGGTAGAAGTAGAATATTATCACCTCAAGTTGTTGGGAGTTTGGGTTTGTCTGGTGAAGGCCTGTAGAATCTTCATAAATGAGAGTAGATTGGATTGAGGATTGTTCCATAGTTAAATGTTAGAAAGGGAGAGAGAAAAAGGGCTAGAACATTAAAAATGATTTGGAATTTAATGGTTTGATTATTTTTTAGTTTATGATAGGACATTGTGTAATCTATGTAGCTGGCCCCATTTAGTGGGATGTACTTTTTGAAAATCTGATTATTTATATTTATTATAGGTTATGTAGAACAAGGCTTGTTGTCAATAAATTTGGAGCCCCCATGGTGTTATACTACCTTTAGTCTTTGGTTTCCTCGAAGTTACTATCTAATGGTCCTCGCTTCGGATTATGGGAGGATCACTGGGTGCTGTTTTTTGTTTAATTTTAATTCTCTGTCAGTTATCCCTCTTTACATAGCTCTCTCATCCAGGTTTCTTGTGTTTGTGTTTTGTTATATTCAATGGCCTCTCACTTCCTGGTATATATAAAGATTTTTAGACAAAGATGTTTTTTCTAGAGGAGTTTCTATCTCTGATAGTCTGATTTGTTGAGAGATTAGAAAGCCACATGCTCTTGAGTTTTATCTCCTTTTTTGCTTCCACATAAAATCTATTATCCTCCTAGAGTTTTGTAATTATAGTTCATCTCAATATTATTACTATTTTGCCAAAAACGGGATTAGATAGAATTAAGAGGTTAAACTAAGAATTATGCGGTTTCCCTGGAGAAGCATTGGTGTTTATAAACCTTATCCATTGCAGAAATTATTGCTTCTGTATACTTATCCAAGCAGTTGCTGTAGTTTTATTTGAGATACTGATAACCGCTTATGTGGGAGATTATCGGTCGGAAAATTTGGTTAGAAAGTCAATCTTCCCTGCATATACAATACTAGCTATGTGCTTCAGATATTTGTGCAATTTATATTTATATAGTATTATACTATGACAATATTTGGCGAATGTTTAATGAATTAGGCTGATGTTTACCAATAGCTTGTGTTATCTTGGCATTTAGTTGTATGAAAATTGTTTCTAGTTTGTCAAGGATCTTTTTTTCATTATTTGATGTTTTTATTTTAGAAATCTGTTGTTTGTCCCCCCCTTCAAATATTGATGTTTGATGCCGAGGACAATATATATACTGCGGAGCTAATCCAAATTTTGGGTGCATGTTACTGAACAGGCTCCGACTGATCAAGTGAAACCTCTTTACCTGCAATATGCTAAGCTGGAGGAGGACTATGGACTAGCCAAGCGAGCCATGAAAGTGTATGATGAAGCAACTAAGGCTGTTCCTAATAATGAGAAGTTAAGCATGTATGAAATATACATTGCTCGAACATCTGATATATTTGGGGTACGCAACACAAGGCAGATCTATGAGCTGGCAATTCAATCTGGTCTTCCAGACAAAGATGTCAAAACTATGTGTCTAAAGTTTGCTGAGCTGGAGAAAACCTTTGGAGAAATAGATCGGGCCCGTGCAATATATGGATATGTGTCTCAGTTTGCCAATCCACGATCTGATCCGGAATTCTGGGAAAAGTGGAATGAGTTTGAAGTTCGGCATGGAAACCAAGACACCTTCAGAGAGATGCTTCGCATTAAAAGAAGTGTCTCCGCAAGCTACAGCCAGGTAACCTAGTCTCTTTCCTTTTGACTTACCCTGTAAGATTGCAATATTGTATGTTTCATTTTTGTTAACTTTTACTTGTATTGTTTCTGCAGACTCATCTCACTGGGATCCCTGAGGATGAAATGGCTGCTTTAGAAAGGCAACTAGCCCCGGGAACAAATGGTACATTGCCGAAAGAGAGAAAAGTTGGGTTTGTGAGTGCTGGAGTGGAATCACAGACCGATGGAGGGTTAAGAGTCAGTGCAAATCACGAGGATATCGACTTACCAGAAGAAAGTGACTCTGATGATGAGGAGAAGGTTGAAATTGCACAAAAGGATGTTCCCTCTGCTGTTTTTGGCTCTTTGATTCGAGGTAGAGACGAGAGTGAAATGAACGGAGAAGCAGCTAAAGATAAAGATAATGAGTGTTGGCTTGGTGCCCTTGAGAGAATAAAGAGGCAAAAAACAAAATGAAATGCCTGATCACAAATTTTGTATACCATTCTAATTATTTTGTCTTTTTTATGGTTTGTTACTTTGTATTATAGTTTATTAACTAACATTTTTTTTTGGTGACTAGTTTATTAACTAACATTAATCTAACTTGAGTTGTTTAACTGTATTTTAGACCTTTTGCACTTATTGCAGTAAATTATTTGTTTTTTTTTAAGGTTTCTGTTCAGGGTTACCAAAGTACCACTGTACACTAACTAACTCCTAATTAAGCTAGACAAGAGATTGAGAGTTTCCACCTTCCTGTGGAGATAAGCTTCTTTCTTATTTCAGTAGTGTTAAAAAGAATATGTTTAAGCACATGCATTTCATATTTTAGAGACTAAATTAAAGTATCAAGAAAAATCATTCAAGCTAAAGAGTGAAGTATATGTATTGATTTTTTCAAGACCAAAGTGTTGAAACATAAATGGTAAAAAAATATATTCATTAATAAGATATGGAAAGGGATAGTGTCTCTGTATGTAATGGATTAGAGAAACCTGAAATAATTCCAATGCATTGATATTGTCATACAAAAGTGAAAAAGATATGGCAAGTGAATAACAAAAAATAGTTTGCAACTTTACAACTATACAATCAACAGAAAATGTTTAGAACCTTAATTAAAGTGAAAAAGAACAAAGCAAGAAAATGACTTGAAGAAACTTACTCTATAATTAAATGAGTATTCTTTTATTATTTTTCTCTTATGAATAACTTGTTTCTTGATTATGCAAGAGGCACCTCCCTCTTCCTTCACTAAGATGTTGTCATTCCACTTTTTTACAAATGTTAAGTTCATCTGTTATGAGAAAGATCAGAAACATAAAGACATAGGAGAAGGTAAAAGGAAAAAAAACCTTATTCATTAGCAAGTGAAAAGGGAAAAATACTTACTGGCCAAATTAAATGAGATCACCAACATGCAAGTCAAGTAGCTCAACATATGTGTTTCCCTCCACCTAAGCAAATGGGAAAAGAAATGGATTATAGATCCATTATTAGCCTCATCACCTAATTCTTGTTAAAAAAAAGTGCCATGAATCCATGAGTACTCCCAAGGTCATGCAGATATGCGCCAACATAGGCCTCTTCATTCTCATTTTATATTCTTATTCACAATTCAGATATATTTATTTTTGTGATAAATCATATTCGCCTTATTTTTGCATTGAAACTTTTAGCTGAGTTTTCAAGTTTTTTAGTATGGATAGTGGAATTGATATTTAATTTTTGAGTTTTGGGTTTGTATACTTGCGTTTTGAAATAATTGAATTCAATTAGAGAAAGTTTTTCCCTTTTTTTAAATTGTTGGAAAATTTTCCTATTTTATCAATATTTTGGGACTTTCATGACTATGCAACTCTTCCACTCTTTTGATTTTTGATTGTGCATATATAATTTGATATGAAATAACCACAAAATTGTAGAGTTGGAGAATTTTAAAGGAAAATCACTTAACATTTGTTTGAGACAACCATAGTGTGAGAATAAGATTTATAGAATCTACTTACTTTCAATGGATAGTTGTAGGTAGTAACATATTTGGGTTTCAGGTTTAATATATGTTTGCTTTTTTAATTTAGAACCAAAAGGTACACAATTCAAATTACTATTTAATGAGTGCATGCTCACTTTTGTTTTTCTTTTGTAGATTTTAATCTAATTTATCTAAAAAGATAAATATCACTTGTGAATAACTAAAAAAATGTAGAATTGGAGAATGTAGAAGAATAATCACTTGACATTAGTTTGATACAAGAATGATGTGAGAGTAAGTTTATAAGAATTTTGAGTTGAATATGAAAAATAATAATTATAATAACCACTACCTTGCACTTATTTGATTACTTTTTATTTATGCATCTTTTTAATGCTAAGGAAAAATTTTCTAAAATAAAATAAAATAAAATTTTATTTCTAAAAAAAGGTTAATAAAATTTTATTTACAGTAATTTAATTTTTTTAATGGCAATCTAGTAAGGCTAATTTTGACTTTTTATTGATTTTAGCCCATAAAGTGGCGAACTTCAGCATATTAGCCACATAAAGTGGCAAATTTCGATGTCATTTGATTCCTATAAAATAAATTAAATAATTATTTCTACTTAAAGGTTAAGATGAAATGTAATGCATGGATCATGAAAGATGTGGAAGGTGTGAAATTGTTTTCAGAAAAATCATGATTTTTTCTTATTAGTGGTTGAATATAACTTCATTAGATTTTCATCGTATGATTTGGTTAGAAAATGATTTTTATGTGTCCCAATTGAAGTCTATAAAAATCAACACAAAACTCTCATACATAATGCTTTTATGTATTTTTTTCTTTGATTATAAAATACTTATCCAAGACAACAAGTGTTAAATTAAATACAGTTTTTCATATTGAGGAAACAACACATAAAAATGCTAGTGGCTGTTTGATTAAAGCATATATACTTGGTTGTCTATTTAAGGTTAAGATGGAATGTAATGCATAGACCATGAAAGACGTGGAAGGTGTGAAATTGTTTACAAGAAAAAATCATGACTTTTTCTTATTAGTAGTTGAATATAGGTTTATTAAATTTTTATCGTATGATTTGTGTTGAAGTTCGCCATTTTATGTGGCTAATATACTGAAGTTCATCTCTTTATATGGCTAAAATCAATAAAAAATTAAAATTAGCAATAAATTACCATTCAAAAAAAATTAGATTATGATAAATAAAATCTTATTAATTTTTTTTTGAAAATAAAGTTTTGTTTTATTTTATTTCAGAAAATTTTCCTAATGCTAAGCTGGTCCACGGTTCAATTAATTTTGATTTTCAATTGATAAGAACATGATTTTGTCCCATATATATATCTTTGTATCAGTAAGTTGTTATATTACGGACAATTCAAGAATATTACTCCAACTTTTGAATCAGTAAAATTCAATCTTAATTGATTATCTATTTCCATGCAGGTACTATTGACTAGAAAATTATAAGACTTCATTATCAGGAAATATATCAAGGAATATATTAGGGAGGATACCCAAATCAAAGGTATTATGCTATCAAGTATCCTTTTTTTTGGTTATTAACAGCAAAGCATAATTAATATGTGTTGAAACAGACATATGTTATATAATAAGCAAGGAACATATCTAAATGTATAGGTGTATATGCAATTTATAGGTGTATCCCTATATATATTGCATATAGTGATAATAAACTTTTGCTTTGGAACTTTAACTATCTAATACCAAAATATTTTATTTAGTTAGCAATGAAAAGTGAAAAATATATTACAATGGGAATGTATTGGCAGAAGGGAAAAGGCAATTATATATGAGTACAATGTTATATAGAACATAAAATGAGTAATCTCAGTTGCATTGGTTGACCCTACTGTATTATGTGTATATTGACTCAATCTTCTTCCTGGGGCCAAAAAAAAAAACAATGGGTGAAAATGATATATTAATGTACAAATTAAATATCACCTGAACAAAATCCAAAATCATCTTTATGCTTCATAGTTTCTATGACTCAATTAAGATGCTTTGAAATAAAATAGGAAATTAAAACAGTAGTAACGGTGAATTAAAAGGAACTCACGTGCATAAGTTGCTATGCTGTACAATATATGTAGCAAATGCAAACTCGTCCGAATAGCCTCTATTTATAAATTCAAAAGTTTTCAAGTGTGATGTAACACATTGAGGGACTTTACTTGGTTGTTTCCAACTGCTAGGCGTCCACGGTCCAGGACGAGATTGACTACAACTAATTGTCCAAGGCGGAAAACACAAATTTAGAACTGAACCTTCTCCAACTAAAGTCAATTTCTAGTTGCAATAACCCATCAAAATGAAGAAGGCTTGGATCACTAATTAAACTGTATTTAAGATAAAGAGAAAAAAAAACAAGATGTATGTCAAACCCAAAGAAAATTTATTAGAAAATATGGTGACCAATACAACACTTTGAATTAAGCACGGATGAATCGTTGAATCTCCCAATGCCAACACTTTGGTGGTGCGGATTTCCCTGAGAAGCTTGGGTAACCAATCAGCATCCGCATAAGCAATGAAGCGTTTTATGTTTTCGTTGTCTGAATGGAAGCTGTAGAGAAGACCTTCGAGGTCCAAGACTTGGACTTCGAGTCTGCTGGTGGCTATGCATGTCCTTGTTGCAAGGAAAATTAGATAGATTTAAGCGTGAACAAAGTGGCATCTGTGACATTTACCAATATTGTGATGGGTCAATCAGATTGGAACAATAATAATATATGCTGATCCCATTATATATATATATATAGTGTATCAAAAGTATATCCAAACATATTTCTGTATTTCATATTTAACCGAGAAAGAGAATCAAAATGTGCATTATACGAATTATTGCATTTGTTATTTTTTTTTTGGTCTTAGGTGAGTTTCTAACGTAAAATCTCTTATGAATTATTGAATTTCTTATCAAGTGTGAGGATTAATTTGAATAAAAAGAATAAGTATCACATGTTGCATTAATTATATTGACATAGTATTAGAACTCAAACGTAAATTAATACAATTAATTTATTACTTTTTTTTTAATAAACACGAAAGAAAATTTATTCTTGGAGCACGCACATTTGAGCCATGCATGGAAGGTTGTAAAAGTTTTCGAGTTTTTTTTTTTTTTTTTTTGAGTTCATGGGAGAGGTTGTTAACTAATAAAAGATGCTCATGTAATAATTGTACCGAACTTCTTTAAAATAATAAAAAACTTAATAAATATTTATTAATTCTATAATATTAATTAATTTACAAAAATATATTTTATGATAAATAAAATCAATATTAATTTGTTTAATAGATTCCAAAGTAATAAATAAAAGAAAAAATTAAATAGGAGCACATAAACTAAATCTTTTATACTAAAGTGTAATTAAGTTTTTACTTTTACTTTACTCCGAATCCATCTATCCCTAAATCCTTTGATAAATCAATACTTGTATAATAGTATAAATATGGAAGAAAAACCTCTAATATATCAGATATGCTTAGAACTTATACATTACCCATATATGCAAAGATGATTTATTATAAATATATTGAAAAGGTATTAACTCTTTAATGACAAATGACTCAGAAGAAATTATTAAGATTGCTAAATTTGTGTATGATGTTGTGAATGATTGCGGCTGCGGCCACCATCACTATGCGGCACTATGCCGCATAGTAACCCAATAAATCATGGCCGTCCATTCCTAATCAAGTTACTATGTTGCATAGTAAATGAATCATAGCCGTTCATTCCTTTTCATGTAATAGTAAATCTTTTACTATAAATAGGGCTATGATTTCATAAGTTTTTCATATCCAGAAATCAATAAGAATTTCATATTCTTGTTCTCTCTAGTTCTCTCTTTTGCTTTTCTCTTGTTCTCTCTATTATAGCTTTAATTCTATAACACGTTATCAGCACGAGGTTCTGATCAATTTGCTTCGAAGCACGAAGCTCTAATTAAGTTTCTTTGAAGTAAGGTACTAATCTTTTATCATGTCTAATCTTTCTCGTCTCGAATTTGTACCCCTAAATATATCTGGTAATAATTTTCTATCATGGATACTTGATGTTGAAATCCATCTGAATTCAATGGGTCTTGGAGACACCATTGTGACCAATAATGACGCATCCCTGAAGGATCGCGCTAAAGCCATGATATTCATTCGTCGTCATCTTGACAAACCTCTGAAAAATGAATATCTGACGTTAAAAGATCCTGAAGATCTGTGGCAGAACCTTCATGATAGGTATAATCACCAGAAGACGGTTATACTTCCTCGTGTCCGTTATGAGTGGACGCATCTGCATCTACAAGATTTTAAAACCATCAGTGATTATAACTCGGCTATGTTCCGAATTACCTCATAGCTGAAATTGTGTGGTGAAATGATCACTGATTATGATATGTTGTAAAAGACCTTCACTACCTTCCATGCCTCGAACGTGCTCCTGCAGCAGTATCGAGAGAGGGGATTTTATAAATATTCTGAATTAATTTCATGCCTTCTTGTTGCTGAGCAGAATAATGAACTGCTCATGAAAAATCATGAAGCTCGCCCTGCAGGCGCTGCCCCACTCCCTGAAGTGAATGTGGCAAATCATGACCCCAGAAGGGATAAAAGGCAAGAAATTAATAAAAGAAAATTTTATGGAAAGAGAAGGAATAGAAGTGGGAAAGGAATAATGGGCACAATAAGAAAACAGAAAACAAATGCTTCCGTTGTGGTGGTATTGGTCATTGGTCGCGTACCTGTCGTACCCCAAGACACTTG